>CM037094.1:91876552-91976725 GCA_020916435.1 Oxytropis ochrocephala
AGGGTCCAGGAGGAGGAGGAGGACCAGGGGCGGCAATGCCGTGATCTGCTGCTTTATACATGGTTTGCGGTGGGATGCCGGGGACAGGTGAACATCCAAATCTCTGCATGTTAATTTGTATTTCCTCAATAGTGAGTGAGACAAATTTATACCACTATATATAATCTCTATTTCTATTTATGAGTTATAAATATGTTGTGTATAGTATAATGTTGGTAAATACTTATACTACTAGATGACAATATTTGTATACGGCAAAGTTGTCTCTAATTAAAAGGATCTAAAATTCAAAGGAGACGACAACGTGCATGGCTCCAAAGTAGTAAAGTGAGTAATGAATAGTTACCGCTGTTGTCGGTGGTTGTGGAAAACAAGGGGCTCCAGCTGAGATTATTGTGCTCGTAGCCTGTTTCAAAAAAGGATAAACATTTTTAGATATAAAAATAAATAAATAAATAAATAAATAAATAAACCTATAATCAATATCTAATTTTGATTTTCCTACTAATGATTGTATTAGCAATTTCAGTAATATCAGGATACTCTTAGGTTGGAACCAAATGTGATCGTGTGATATATAGTGTGTAGTGGTTATTAGTTATTTCGTATAAGCTGACAAAAAACACATTGAATTTTAGATTATATTTGTATGGCAAACAATCTTCATTAAGCCTGTTACTTTTTTTTTTAATGAATACTTCAATGAATTTATCTTTTTTATTGCTAGTATATCATTAATAATTGGTAAAGATTACTCCTTGGTATCTAAAACTGCTACATGAGAAAAACTCTTAATTGTGACCTAATCAACGACAGGATTGTGTGCATATGATTGGCCTTTTACTAAATCAATCCAATATTAGAGTATTAATTATTATTATAAAATGCATATGATTGGCCTTTTTTATATTCGTATAGTAGAATATAATGAGTTATAGTCCTCTTTATTTCTCAAAAGATGAAAAAGATTTCATTTAGAGAAATAGACTCAAGAATGATGGTGAGTCATACAATTAAATTATCACAACTATTAATTGTAGACTCCACAATCATTATTGTGTCTATTTCTCTCCAAATGAAATCCTCAATTCCTTTTGAGAAATGAAGATGATCTTTTTATTCAAAAAAAAATGAAGATGATCTTCATCCGAATATGATCACTCGATTGAGAGTGGTGCACTAAATATTATTAATTTAGAATAAAATAATTAACAATACATTAATTATATAAAACCAAACATATTTTGATTTTTTTTCTTCTTAAAATGTCAATTCTTTTAGGACTAGGCTCTAGAGTGAGGCGGTATATATATCTTGTTACTATCAACTTTAACCTAAATTAAACATAGGCGGAATATAGTTTTGGTCCCCCCCCCCATTATAAAAATTCAGATATTTCAACCCTATATTTTAAAAACTCAGTCATTTAGTCTAAATAGGAGTTTCTCTTATAATTAAAGTGATGCGAAGCTCATTAATTAACGCGATGTAGGCACCATACTTAGTTGTCATGTCAATTAATGAGACACATCACTGAGTTTCTTTCATTTTAATTTTGTAATTTATTTTTATTTTAAATATTTTATTAACTCAATAAATATGAGACAAGGTGATGTGTGTCTCATTAATTGATGTAATAACCACATGAGTTAAGATCCTCTCAAGTACTTGTTGTGTCAAGTAGGTGAGAGAGTGACACATACAAATTGATAATGACATTTATTACATTATTGTATGTGTCACTCTCTCTCTCCTACTTGACACAACAAATACTTGAGAGAATCCTAACACTAACCACATATGATGCCTACATCAGGTGGTACGTCAATTAATGAGTTCCACACCACCTTAATTATAACGGGAACTCCTCTTTAGACTGAATGTC
Organism: Oxytropis ochrocephala; assembly: GCA_020916435.1. NCBI lineage: Eukaryota > Viridiplantae > Streptophyta > Magnoliopsida > Fabales > Fabaceae > Oxytropis > Oxytropis ochrocephala. The sequence continues at coordinate 91,878,438 of CM037094.1, forward strand.
GGCGCTTTTAAAAATAGAGAGACTAAATGTCTGAATTTTTAAATAAAAAAACTAAATATTTGAGTTTCTGATAATAGAGAGACTAAGACTATAATTTAACCTTAATTATATATTGGTTTCTTCTTTTTCTGAAAAAAACATCCTTTGGTTTATAAAAAAGAAAATTATAGGTTTCTTTTTCTGAAAAAAATAAAGTGCCAGTAATTTCACAAACATTCCTCTAGGATTAATAGGGTTTGGTTGTTATTTTGAAGTTTGAAGAGCTAACCCGTTGGTGCTGAGTGTGCCATAATGAAGGATCTTGAGGTGGTGGAGGAACTGCAGTCTGTGCCCATGGTAGCAACGACGAATGTGGTCCATGCTTAGGCCACATGGGCATTGAAGGATGTCCCCATACATGTAGAGGTCTAAAATGGTGCATTGTGGTCATGGGAGGGAAACCCATAGTGGGTGCTACTGCTGGCCATGGACTAACGTCTCGCTTTCCTCCTCCACCACCGGTGGCAGCCGCACCATACAATTGTCTCCTCTGATTCCAGCTTGCTGCTTCTGCTTCACGCGCCAGCAAATGTTTTCTATGGGATCTGTATTTCTGCACTCATCAAAAAAACTACATGTTAATTTAGAACTCATCACCCCATGTCCCTCAAAGTTCATAAAATCCAAGCAAACCTGCTTACCTTAGCATTAATTACACCCATAATGAGTACTTCAAAAATAATTTCATACTTAAAAAAGAAGCAACAAGATTACAATTACAAGACTGAAAAAAGTCAATTATCAGCATTAATAAGCATGCATGTCATCGATCATTTTTGTTTTCTCTTATGGCATCTTTAGTTTGTCTATTTATTTGATCTAATTAATTTACTGATACATATGTGAAATAACTCAATCATGTTCATAAGTTGTTAATTTTGAGCTTATTTTTATAAGCTCTTCATAGCATGTTATAAAAAATCTTTATAAGCATCATTGGAATTTCCAAATCTTGGTGAAGGAATACTGAAACTAAAAAGGAAGAAGTTGAAGGATGTGTATACCTGGAGGTGGCTGGCAATGTTATGGCGAGTGAGACAATCAATTCCCATAATCTCCAAAATCCTTGAAGGCACCGCCTTATCCACCCCTAACTGTTCCACAGCTTGCACGAATCGTCTGTGCAGTTCCGGTGTCCAGTCCACCTACACACAAACCAATAAGGTAATTAATTAATACTTAAAAATCGAAATCCCGCTAAATTTTCAACAATTTTTATCTTCTATCTATCTATTTCTCTCTCTACGGTTAGGGTATACCCGTGAGTTCTTTTGACACTCAGGTCAGGAACTTTGTTAAGACCCATAACTGAGAAAGTGACAGAACCTTAAGGATAATTAGCTAATAAGTCACACATGATGATGATGATGATGATGATAGATTCGAGCTTCAGTAAGTTAGTTACCAAAATTAATACAAACCACTTAGCACAAAGAAACTTCAAAGCTTCAGCTATTAAGCTAAGTAGCAACAGTAATATAAGTTTACCTTGACTTTTCTTTTCCCATGTGGATTCTTTGTTTGAGAAGTTGATTTTCTTCCTTTTCCACCATCTTTCGGCAATGGATTCACCACAACAGATTCATCCCTTTTACTCACAATCTCTTCCCCAAGGCTTAACCCCGAACCATGACTTGAAGAAGTTGTTTTATCTTCGTCTACTTTTTTCTTCAAACTCTTCTTATCCTCAGCTATGGTGTTGTTTTCCACCGAAGCCGATGAGTTTATCTCCGATTCCTCGCTGCCACTGACGGAGAACTCAGCGAACATATCCGGATCCATCTCCAAATCCGGCAAGACATCGCCGTCGACGTTGAATCCAACAAATAGGTCATCGAAGTTGATACTTTCCAGTAAATTCCCATCGGAAAGGTCGGCAAAGTCATAGTTTCCAATCGAAAAGCTCTCCATCTCTCCTTGGTTTTCATCTTTGGTGCTACTCAAAGGTGACACCGCAAGCATCAATAATCTCAGATCCACACACACACACTCTTGAGTTTGAGTCTTGAATGATATGAATTGAAGACTCAAAACTAACGAACCAATAATGTATTTATAAAACTATCTGAAATGTTTTTCCTTTTAAAGCAACGCTCACGTGCATGAAATTAGTTTCAAGAAAGCTGTGCTAGCTGAGCAATGATATATATGTAAAAGAATTAGATGTGATAATTGAAATTGGTTTGCAATTGTAGTACAAAAGGGTTTTTATAATAATAATGATGAAGGAACGTGGTAAAGAGAAGAAGGACGCGTGATATAATGGAGTTTGGAGCAATAATAATATTTATGTTGCCTTTTTTGGAAGTGCCAGAGAGTGTATAGAGAAGAGATCATGTCAACCACAAATTTGGTTGAGATTTTGTATTTATGTGTTTCGTTTGGGAGTGTGCTACTTGCAGTGTTGGTCCGTTTCCATGACATTATTTCGGTTTGAGGATGATCTTTTCTTTCTCATTGGTAACCATTGTTGTTCAATTTTGTGCTTATTAAACTCTATATAGACAACTAACCATTGTTGTTCAATTTTGTGGTTATTAAACTTTATAACGATCCGTTGCTTACTATATATGAATAACCAAAGCTCTGTAATTAGGCGGCTAGAAACAACTAACCAGGACTGTTTGATTCTGTGGCTAGCTAGTAATAAACTAGCCGCAGTTAAGTGACTTCGTGGTTAGGTCATGGATTCATTCACCGCTTGCCTTCAGTAGTATGCAACATTGATTCATAACAATTCAATCTGAAAAGAAACGTTTTCAGCGTTTCAATTGTAGTGGTAACTCCTTCCTATTTTTGTGGCATAAATCAAGCACGTTTTTTTTTTAATTGCAGTCAATATTTAATGGCTAATAACTAGGAAATCCAAAATTTATTTAATTTGTAAAATTATGTTTTTATTAATTGGTAGTTGCCCAATTTGCCCTTTTAGTGATGGTAACTAAATGGTCTATTTAGTTACCTAAACTATACTCTTTGGTTGGCTTTTTTTTCGCATCCCCCCACTTTCTCTCCTACACCCCATAATTACCTAAAACCCGTTTTTACCCCTGTTTAAAAAAAAAATTAAAAATTTCGGAATTATCTCTAAAAAATGTAATTCCGCCAGCTGCAAGTTATCGATCCGCTCCCTAAATTCCACCAACTTTATTTTATCCAGCTTCTTGTTCCCCCAGCTGGTGGCACGTGGCTGATGCGTCCTAGCCAACACTTTCCGAACAACGATGGTGGGAAAATGCTCGTACATCCAGCACTGAAAATAAATAATTAAATTAATAAATAAGCAGTTATTAATATATGAGTAATTTAATTAAAAGCTTTAAATTAAAAAATAAATAATTGATTACCTAGAGCAGTGTTGCGTATCCGCCGAACTGCTTGGTCGAATAAAAGACCGCTTTGGTCAACTGAGTGTAGAGGTAAGTGAGAGCAGCTACACCCCAAGACCACTGGTCACACTTCTTGAAGATTTCAGGCGGATACATCCACCTCACTGGCAGTAAATGGTGACTCTTGTCGGCCAGAATGGTGGTGCCTAACAAGAAGAGCATGTAGCACCGTGCAGCCTGCTCATAAGCACCCCGTGCCATGTTCTCCTTGTAAGAGTCCTTTACAAAGGAGATCCTTAGATACTGCCCCCAGTTTTCCCTAAGCTCCTCGATGACAGTAGCCTGATCCATGCCCAAAGAGTCCACAGCCAAGTGAAGAGCCTCAACAGAATCAAAATCGGGCTTGTGGTCCAATTGGGTGCCCTCTAGCGGCAAGTGGAGCAGCACGGCCACATCGTCCAAGGTGACAGTCATCTCCCCAAACGACATGTGGAATGAGCAGGTCTCAGGATGCCACCTCTCCACAAAAGCAGATATCAACTCATGGTTGATCGCCCAGCAGGTGTGATGTCCACTCAAAAGCTTAGCTGACGCAACCGGTGGGCTAGCGTGGGTGGTGGTCGGTAGGTCTAATCTTAGGAAACTTCTGGCCGTAAGATACAACATTTAGTTTCCAAGGCTGAAAAAATTAAAATTAAACCATACGTTATTAAAAATAAGTAATTAATTGTTTTTAAGTAAAATTAAAATAAAGAATTAAAATATTACCTCGCTCTATCTATCCGGGGCCGCAGCGGTGCGTATCGGTGTAACAATAATGGTGGGTGATCCACCCAGGGCAAGTGAACCTCCTCCTCCTCCTCCCGATGTCGACCCTCATCCTCCCCGCTCCTCCCAAGCACGCCAACCGTGAGCGGGAATGTCATGATACAACTCGGGTGCTCTGTTGGTGCCGCATATTGTACTCATAATCTGGGTGGTCACGGTAGGTCGCTTGCTCATACCGGCCGAGGCTCGTGCTCAACCATCTCTATCACTCGCGCGGGCTCTCTGGCGCGCTCGACGCTTCGAAGCATGTCCAATGACTACGAGCCTCTGTAGAGTGTCCGGAGAAGGAGTATCTCTGCTCGCTTGGCCTCCCAGACATCTTTGTCGTCAGTGTGAGTCTTTGCTCGGAAGACTCTTGGCCGCGCTTACACTGTCTGCAGTGCGTACTACTCGCCTTTGTTAAAAAAATGTAAATAAAAATATTAATAATTGAAAAAAAAATTGTAATTTTCGGAATTACAGGTAATTCCGAAAATCTCTCTCCGTATTTACTTACTTTTTTCGGAATTATGAAATCTGATTTTTGTAAGTTTTCAAGGGCATTTTCGTCCGTTTGAGTAATTATAGGGTGAGATTGACAAGGAGGGGGTGCAAAAAAAAAAAGCCTCTTTTTTTTTTTAATAGTGAAGGGATTTTTGAAAAATCACCATACAAGTGCTCGTGAACTTTTAGTAATTATTACTATATACTTTCATTTTTGTAATGGACGTAGGAGACTCAAATGAAGAGAGAGGATAATTAATTAGGTCGTATCAGCAGCTCAAGTATGTCTGATCTGATCATGAACGGTAGTAGTACAGTGAAAGTGAAAGGATGGGATGTTTGCCTTATCATAATAATTGACCGCTGTATTTTTCGCACTTAATTTTACAGATATATATAACCGCTATTTGTCTTGTTTCTATGATTTTTTGGGACAAGAATCTTGTTTCTATTATGATAATTGCATAATTGAGAATCTCAAATAGGGGAAACTGCTTATAATTATCAGTTAAACACGTTTCACTTGCAACGCCACTTAATGGGTGTAACTACCTAGTTTTTTTATAATAGACAAATTTTTTTTAGATAGGCAATTGTTAGTGGGGTGGGGAAATATTAATTTTCGGGACTTGAACTCGGACCTCCTTCCTACACTCATTAGGTGCACTCTATCGGTATCTTTTAGCTCGCCAACTAAGCTATCTACTTGGGATAGATAGGCAATTGTTTGTGGGGGTGGGGGAAATGTTAGTTTCCGGCAGTGGCATATCTAAGACCCTGAGTTAGAGTGTGTAAAATTTTTTAAACACACACAATATTGCTATAAGTATAATAAAGAAGGAAGAGAAGGAATAGAAGAAAGAAGAACACGCTCGAGAGTGAGAAAATGTAGGGAGAGAAAAAATTAGAAACGTGTAAGAGTGTGAGTATGGTATATTAGATAAGTGCAAAACTAATGCAAACAAATATTTCCAAGGTGTGCAAAATATTTTTTTAATTGGATATTGGTGCTAATATTATTTTTTTTAATAGGAGTATTGATACTAATAATATTTTTTCAAGATGTGTGATTGACCACCCTGAGCATTACCTAGATCCCCTTGGTTTTAGGGACTTAACCAGAGGCCTCCATTCTTCAAGATTCTCATTTTGGTGCACTACTTTCAGATCCTCACTCATTGCAAATCAGTGAATTTGTCTACTTGGGATTTGGTGTAACTATCTAGTTGTTATTCCAAGTAGGTAGCTAGTTGGTGAGCTAAGGCATATCAAAGTATTGCACCAAATAAGTGCAACACACGAGGTCTCGGATTCAAACCCGAGAAATTAATAATTTATTATCTCCTACGTACTTCCTCTATTCCTTACTAATTGTCGTTTTTGTAGAAATTTTTTGTTCCTATTTATTTGTTATTTTCAAAGTTCAATGCTCCATTTATTGTTGTTTTGTCAATAATGTACCTGGGTATTTATTGTTGTGAGAAAAATTAGATGAAATAAGATGACAAATGATCATGGGTATTATAGTTAAAAGAGAAATAATTGTATCAAAAATAACAAAATTTATTGGTCTCATTAGTAAGTGTAAAAAAGCAAAAGTGACAAGTAAATAGGAACTAATTAACATTTGTCTATAAAAAAATAGCTAATTGTTTGATTCGATTTTTGTCTGGCAATACCAAAAAGTTTCAATCGTAAACACTAATTTTGCAATGTTACCTATGAGGTTTTTTTATTTTTATTTTTTAATGAAAATGTTATTTATGAGGTGAAGTGGTTATAAAGATTTTTTTTGTTAACTCAAAATGCCTTAAGAGGGTATAAGGGGTACCTCAACCTGTTTACACCACATAAACTACAATTATAGACAACAATAGACTACAAAGGGTTAGCTTGGAGTTGGGTAGCAATTAGATTGGGCAACCAAACACATTGTGATTTTGAGGATTAGAACAATAGTCCTATCTCTTGTATGAATCGAATTCCATAGACGATGTAATTGAGTTGAGGCACCCCTAGTGCCCCAAATTAATATACTTTGACTTATAAAAAAAAACTACAATTATATATAGATAGCCACAGGGACTGCTACACTTGTCCTTAAAATTGCTTTCTATTAAACTACCCCCTATTACAATTCCAACTCCAAGATTAAACTTTAACTTGGTACACAATTTGTGATACATTAGTTGTGCCTCCTCTAAAAATAATCCTATTTCGATTTATCCAGATAGTCCATACTGTTGCGATCCAAACAATAAATCTGAACCTCCTGATTTTTTTTCTCAATACAAGTCAAGCCATGAAGCTTGAAGTGCTCCCATCTGTTTGCGATATGTCCTCCCTTTAATCCTCCCCACTCTTCAATCGATTTCCATAGCTGGACTGAAATGCATCAATCAAAAAATAAATAATCAGCGCATTCTTCATTTTGAAAGCACAATACACATGCTAGTCCTGGATTCCACGCTGCAGTAGAGCGACCCGAGTTGACAACCTGTCCATCAAGACCCTCCAAGCATGCACAATGTATTTAGACAGTGCTGATGTCCTCCATAGGCTCTTAGCTATCTTCTTTCTCTCCTCATCCAATTGTGACACAACAGTCCTGTTGATTAACCACGCATACACATTGACTGTGTAAGAAGATTTGTTGTCCATTGCCCAATTACACCTGTATTTTTTCGTGTAATCAAGTTGTACCTTTACCAAAATATCTTGTAACGTAGCAACTGCATTCTGCTACTCTTCATTCAATGTACCAGTCCAATTACACCTGTCTTTTTTTGTGTAATTCCATATTTCGAATACCCAGCCTACCACTTTCCTTTGGAAGACATATGCTACTCCAACATACCCATGTCGTTTTTCTAACTTCATCACTTCCTCCCCACAAAAAATTGCGCTGAATGCGTGTAAATTCTTTTATCACCTTCTTAAGAGCCTTGAAAAAGGAGAAATAGTACAATGGTAGGCTAGCAAGAACAGAGTTAACCAAAGTGATTCTCCCCCCGTTGATTATTCTTCACCATGTTTTTTTTATGCATTTGATTATTCTTGACCATGTAATATCTCCTCATCAAAGCAACTTTTACCTCTTGCCGATGTTGTTTTTGATGTTGCTGTTTTTCGGAGATTACTTTTGCTGTTGTTGCTATTGCTGTCTTGCTGTTGTTGTTTTTGTGGATGGAGTTGCTGTTACATTGCTGCTGTTGTTTTGCTGTCTCAAGTTTGCTTTTGGAAGCTCGTTGTGGGCTGAATTGATTTGACGCTATGGCTGTTCTTTTTTATGAAGATTGCTGGCTGTTGAATTACATTGGCAGATGAAGGATGTTGTTTCGTTTGCTTAGTTTTGTCATTGTTTTTGTATTTCGATACCCGTGTAATTGACTTTGTCGTCTTGTTCTTCTTGGGGTATTCTTTTTCCTCCTTAGTCTTTTTCTCATGAGGTTTTGACTCAAGGAATGTTTTAACGAGGGCCCAAAATTGTACAGGTTGGAGTACCCTTTGTATTCCCGTTAATACAAGATTTCACTTATCAAAAAAAAAAGAGTAACTAAAAATATTATTTTTCTCCTAAAATTTTATAATGCCTCTCTCTTCCTTTAAATATTAATTAACAATTTTACATTTAAAAATATAAAAGAAAAACTTCAAATAAATTAAATGACAATCTTATTTATCTAAATGAACTACTTTTTATTATTATTTACAAATATCTCAATCCATGTGGGTGAACTGGTGAAGCCCTGAAGGGGAGAGACATCGGGCCTTCACCTGTCCAACTATATATGCATAAAACTCAAACAAAAATAAATGTCTCTCCCCAGCATATGTATACTATATATCCTCGTAAGACAACTCAATTCAATGTTTTTAACAAAAAAAGTTAACTCAATTCAATGGATTTTCTCCCTCTATTTTTAGGGTATACAAAACGGCTAGAATAAGAAAAATCATCATAAATTATTTTGTTTATATATACTATTTCAAGCATATGAAATATTTTTTTGAGAAAAATAATATGACAGTGAAGGAATTTTTTGATAGAGCTGTTTTTTTATTGGTCAAGATATATAGAGCTGTTTTGATAAAAAAAATTTAAAAAAAATTGGGGAAGGGGACATTTTTATTATTTTACAACCGTCCCCGATGGGATTTAAACTCAACACCTTGAGGATATAATGCTAGCTGTTTTGATAATTATTTCTGTCCATTGTTAAAAAAAAGAATTAATTACAGTTTTGATCCTCCTATTTTAATTTCACCAACTTATGATTTTACTCCCTCAAGAATTTATTTATTTTGTGAATTTAGTCTCCCTTTTTTCACCAACTCACGATTTTAGTCCCCCAAGAATTTTTTTCCACAAATTTAGTCCCCCTCTATTTTCACAAATTTAGTCCCCCTATTTACCCAATTTGTAAAATCAAAGTCCCCCTCCAATTTGGTCAAAATTGGTGCTAAGATCAATCACTTTTCTACGTGGCTGACACGCTAGCTTGTCTTGTTGAAATTTAAACATAAAAATTATTATTTTTACAAAATCATTTTGATAATAATAAGTTTGATCTATTTTTTAATTATTATATTTAATAAATAAAAATTAATCCATCATCTTCTTCATTTGATACATCCTTTCCCTTCGTGAACCCAAACCCATCAAACCCAATATCGTTTTATCAAGGAATATTTATTTATTAAATATAATAGTTGGTATTATACCCCAATTTTGTCCGAGTTCTTTTTAATAGTTTTTAATTTGGACTTTTTCAACCATTTTATTTTGGACTTTTTCTGAAAATAACAAAAAATAGTAGTTTTTTTGCGTATTTTTGGGTGTTAGTTTTTAGCTACTATTCGAAGGAAATTTCTCTCTCCTTGGACCTCGTTTTTACGATCTGACGGTGAAAGTTTTACGATGAGAGGTTTGAGAAAAACGGACCAAAAACTGCAGCTATTGCGAAAGCAATTTCTCTCTCCTCAGATCTCGTTTTGACTATCCGAGCGGTGAAAGCATAAATATATGTCTCACGAACCTACTGTCAAAAAACGAAGACGATCTAACGGTTAACGAATCCGGAATCGCAATTTTACGGTGACAGGTTTGAGAAAAACGGGAATTGTGTTTTAAAGGGGAATTGCTTTCTCTACCTTGTTTTAGTCCCACATCGCTCGCAAGAAACAAGAGCTCCCTAGCAATTGGATATAAAAGGGGTTGAGAGGTGAAGATTAGAGGGGAGATCATTGGCGGGTTAAGTGATCTTTTGGGTCAAAGCGTTCGCGGCCCATTTCACTAAAAGCTCGTCTTTGATCATTTGGACGTTTTGAGTCGGCTTTCCGATTCTCAAAGCGGTTCTTATGATCTTGGGGTCAAATGGACCGAGATAGGAGTCGATTCGCGATTGACACAGTCGATCGCTTGGTTTGATTTCTAAGCACTCGTCGAGTCTAGGTTAGTTTTGTATTTATTTTGTTTATTTTTATGTACATATTTATTTATCATTTATTTATAATATAATCTATTTATTTATTTGTTTATGTATATATCTATTCATATTTATTTATGTATATAGTTATTTATTTGTTTATTTTTTTTTAGCCTAGTCTTTATTAATTATCGCTTTTTGTCTTTTTTTTATGCAAAATTAGTTTATTTCTTCAAAAGTCAAATAAAAGACTAAGTCGGTTAGCCTGTACAAGATTTAGTAAGAATCATCCTAGAGACCAATGAGTTATGCTGATTCAAGAATCCTAAAAACTTATAAAAATACAAATAAATTATTTTTTCTAAAATAAAAGACTAAGTCGGTTGTACTGTTGGGTTAGTCACCATCCTAGGACAAATGAGTCATGCTGATTCAGTAATCCTAAAAACTTATAAGTAAATAAATAAATCACTTTTCCTAAAATAGGGGACTAAGTCGGTTGTACAACGGGTTAGTCAGCGTTCTAGAACTAATGAGTTTGCTGATTCAGAATTCTAGAATACCTATTCTAAAACCAACTCACCTCACATCAAACAAACTTCTTTCAAAAACCTCAAAAATACTTTCAAAAGTGGGGACTAAGTCGGTTTGTACAATCCGGGTTAGTCGTCTAGAAATCAGATGTACATGCAGTTTAAGGAATCCTAGGACCCCTACACTAAAAAAACACCAACCAACAAACCTTTTTTTCAGGAAGAACTACGTAACTTTGATTCCTCCATTGCATCCGGAGGTACGTAGGAGCAAAAATCCACTATTGTCAAGCACTAAAAAATAAAAATTTAATTAAGTCTTTTTCACTATAAATAAAAAAGGTAAATATTAATAAAGCCTAAATAATTAGACGAAGGATGTCGTGGGGTGCTAATACCTTCCCCACGCATAACGACTCCCGAACCCTACACTCGCTTTGTCCTAAACCTAAAGGGATTTTCCGAATTTGCCCTTAAACTAGAATTTCGGTGGCGACTTCCTATTTACCTTCGAAGAATCCTTTCCCGGATTTTTCGGTCGCTACAGTTGGGTTTGCTATTGAAGGAACGATGTTGGGTTTGTTGGGTTTGGGTTCGCGAAGGGAAAGGAAGTGTCGAATGAATAAAAAGATAATTTTTTATTTATTATATAATAATTTAAAAACAATTTTTGTAATTATAATAATATTTTTTATGTTTTAATTCCAACATGGCAAGCCAGCGTGTCAGCCACGTAGGATAAGTGACTGACAACCTAGCGCCAATTTTGACCAAATTAGAGGGGGACTTTGATTTTAAAAATTGGGAAAATAGGGGGACTAAATTCATGAAAATAATTATTGGGGGACTAAAATCCTGAGTTGGTGAAAATAGGGGGACTAAATTCGTGAGAAAAATTCTCGGGGGACTAAAATCGCGAGCTAGTTAAAATAGGTTGGACTAAATTCGTGAAATTATTTTTTGAGGGATCAAAATAGTGACGTTGTGAAAATAGGGGGACCAAAACCGGTTGAACCGCCCAGTCCGATCCGGTTTTGACAACCATGCCAATAAGCTATGAGTTAATTTAAGATCGAGCATAATTAGGACATCTGATTTCCCCAAAATATAAAGAATACAATTTTTATTTTTTTTACTCATATAAAAAATCCAATTTTTATATAATTTTTTTTATTAATCAAAATGGCACTAATGGACATATTACAAACGTCTCCGAGGAGATTTGAACTCAGCACCTTGAGGACATAAGACTAAGTTTTTACCACTGAGCTAGCACCTCAAGTGTAATTTTCATATAATATTGATGTCGCTACTATTCAATATTTTAGATTCGATAATAAAATTTAATAGGTACATTTATTTAAATTTCCATATCTAACTATGTTGAAGCTGCATTCAAATATTTTAAAATCACCTATAAAATATAAGTATAATTTCTTCTGCTATTGCTAGTACTATAATTAAAATAACGATGTTACGTTATAGAATTAACATCTCAAAAAATTAAATTGCTGAATAAAACTATTTGCTATGAGTTTTATTGCCTCACAAAATTGTCACAATTAAAGTGTTAATATATTAATTATTAATTTTTTGTCAAAAAAAAAAAATCATTAAGTAATACTCTACCATCGAGTGTTCCACAACTTGGTGTTGTTTTGCATTTGCTGCATCAGACTATTCATCATGGATCATTTTTACTATAGTTACAATATTTGCAGTCTATTTATACTTTATCTAATTTGTTGTGGTTTGGTTAATTTGGCTTCTTAGGAACAATATAATTCTCGTGTAAACATTCGTTTCGGTAACTCGTTGTCATTTTAGTTCTTGACTTTAAAGAAACGACAAATTAATTAATCCCTTAGTATCTCATCGGTTAGTCACTTTGATCCTAGCTGATAATTCAGTTTGTTAACTCCGTTTGTGTCGCTCATGTGGCATATTTTTTTTTGCCAAATTGGATCTTTGACATGCCGTGCTTATTTAAAAGATACTGACCCACTTGACAATCCACATCACCAAGGACTATTTTGACAATATTCATCTATTCGGGGACCAAAATGACATTAAATAATAAAAAATATTTTTTGCTACAAAAATCATTCCTCTCTCCCTCTCATTCTTCTTTGTCTCCTCTCTCTATCTCTCCCCTCTCTCCTCGTTCTCTCTCCTTCCTCTCTCTACTATCTCTCTCCTCGCTCTCTTCTCTCCTATCTGCTCTTCGTCTCTCTCTCAGCCCTCTCTCTCCCCCTCCCTTCTCTCCCACTTTCCCTATCTTTTTCTCTCTCTCTCTCTCTTTCGCTATATATGGCAGTATCAAGACATTAAACCATCGATACATTTCAACAACACTATGTATAAAGGGGTGGATTCTAGAAAGGGCAATGAGGGGACATGCCCCCGGTCTGTTTTTCATAATAAATATAGATAGATATATTAATTCGGATAAAACATATACAATCATCTTTTGGAACCTAAATATCAATTTGAAACTATGTCGTAGCGAAAATGTTTTTGAAATGATATGAGATGCGGTGAGGTTCACCTCGGTTCTTGCTGCAGTATTTTTTAAAAAAACAACACATGAATGTGTGTGTAATAAGTTTTTGTCTCAAAGGTAATAAGAAGAGCTGTCAAACTCCAAGCCTGTGCATGTCCACATTGTTAAACATGAAATTGAGTAGGTCTCCTTCCAAAAAGTAACAAATAAACTCTATGAAAAATTAAACATGGAAATGGCAACTCTCAAGTAAATATAGCAAATACAAAGTAAATACTGAAGAAAATAAGAATGAGGAAGAGGGCGAGAAAAATGAGAAACAAGACAAAGAAGGGAGATAGGAGATGAGAGGATAGAAATAGATAGATAGATAGATAGATAACAGAGGAAGCGACCATAAAGAGGGAGAAGAGGGTGAAGGGGGAGAGAGAGGAGAGAGAATAACGAGGGGAAAGTTAGAGATAAGACATAAGGGGGAGAGATAGTGAGAGCGAAGAGAGAAGGGAGAGGAGAGAGAGAGAGGGGCAGGTTGGGAGAGATGGAGAGAGGAGAGATAAAGGGGGAGAGATAGAGAGCAGAGAGAGGAGGAGGAGAGAAGTAAGGGGCTTAGAGAGAGATAGAGAGTGGAGAAAGAAGAGTGAGAGGGATAAAAGAAGGGAGAGAGATGGGGGAGGGAGGGGAAAGAAAGAGAGAGGAACAAATAGGAGAGGGAGGGGAGGGATAGAGAGAGAGGAGATAAAGAGGAGGGAGAGAGAAATAACTTTTTAGCAAAAAGATAAGTTTTTTGTTTGATGTCATTTTGGTCCCGAATAGGCGAATATTGTCAAAGTAGTCCCTGGTGACATGGACTGTCAAGTGAGTAAGTCTCTCTTAAGTAGTGTGCCACGCCAGTGTCCAGTGTAGCAAAAAATATGCTGCTTAAGTGAAACAAGCCGAGTGAGTTAATGCTTAATTAACAGTGAGGACCGATGTGATTAAACAGGTGAAATATGGGGATTAATTTGTCTTTTCTTTAACGTTAGAGACTAAAATGACAACGAGTTACCAAAATGGTTATTTTCCTATAACTTTTTGTCTTTGAGACTATTATGCTGTAGTTTTGTTATGTCTCACGCTAAATCAATCTCTTAATTAGGAGCGGTTTTGTTTGACTTTAGGGAAAAATTTGTGCTTTAGATATTCGGATCGGTACGGTAGAACTCACCAAGATATCTATATCTATACTTTCAACATTAAAATCTTTGGGTTACTAGGTTTTTGGTGCGCAGTTTACACCGGCTTTGTCGATGACTACTAATCTACGCCGGGGAACTTGGCTGGCCATGAGTACCGGCTTTGTCGGCCCGTGTGGTTCTCTCCTCCCAATGAGTTTTTCTTACACATCCAAGATTCGAGCAGAGGAGGCGAGGTGGGATCGAAGCTACTACTGACCAAACCATGTTGGTATTTCAACATTAAAATCTTAATTAACTTATATATTAAAAACAATTTTTTTACCTCAAAAAAAAATCAAATCAAAGAAGGATACGGAATATATTGAGGGTCACAACACATGGGATACGCGATGATACGTGGGAATGATATTTTAAAATTTTGGCGGAAGCATCTTTGTAGGTGTGGAGAAGAACGTTTTGTAACTTTTGTCTTCATGAATGGAAGTATTTCATGGAGTCCTGTGGTGACAAGTAATTTGTTTGGATCTTTGATAGTTACACATACATATGTGCTTGTTTGTATATATAATTATTATGTATATATCCGTATAAATCTTTTGTATTAATTAAAGAAGAAAAAACAGTGGCACCATCACCATCGTTACTGTAGCAAAGGTCCTTGTTAACTTGTGGGACGCCACAAGACAACGATAGAAAATGTTCCAAGGTTAACGAGCCATATTTATTTAATAGAACGAGTATCGTTTTCATACAAGAATCAGTAGAAGACTATGTTGAACACAAAAATGTAAAGAGAACTTCGATTATCTAATAATAATAATAATAATAATAATAATAATAATAATAATAATAATAATAATAATAATAAACTTTTGTATCAATCTCATAAATTTTTGTGTCTCTATTCTAGGACCTCTCCTACTCGACCAGAACATCGTGCGTTATCTATAAAGCTGCGTAATACTATTCAAGTTGCCCACAAATCTCTTCTTCAATGACTCCAGACTCTTCAACGATTTAACATTTAACATGATATGTCCCAGGAAGGTAGCTCAGTTGGCGAGCTAAGAGACATGAAAGAGTTGCATTTTGCAAGAAGGAGGTATAGGATTCAAACCCCGAAAAACTAACATTCCCCCACCCACACTAACATTTGATTTAAAAAAACATTTAACATGGCATGTTGTTGCACCATTGACTGCTCCTCCTTAGTGAACCGCCAAAAGATCGGAAGTTTGATACACACTTTATTTGGCTCATGATTGTGCACTCCACGTATAACCTTAGACTTTCCAATTTCCAACGGGAGGATTCAATGGTTTAGCTCTCAACATGAAAGGACAACTAGACTTCTTTGAATACCTCGCTCTAGAACAACCGACATCTACTCCAGTATGTCTACTATGTTTCTTGCAACCAAAAATAATTTTATTCTTTCTCCCTCTTTTACCATTGGCTGTATATGATCTAAGAACGATAGCAATCGTTCTGTTAGCTTTCCTGCCCAACGTACGAGATCGCAACGGGTAGGAAAAATCTACAAAATAAATAATTTATCGTTATTATCCAAATTAGTAACTTATAAATACTCGTAAACAAATTTAATGGAAGATACATACCTCTTTAGTCTTAAATACATCCGATAGATCCATGGTAAAGAAACCATCTGGTCGTAGCCATATATCTCTTTGATTTAAAAAAACAAATTAAATACAAACATAAAAATGTAAATAAAAAAGTTCCGGATTTAGAGTTTAAAAATTAATTCCCGGATTTACCTATGCCATATAAATCCGAGGTAACAAAAATTTATAAAATCCAGAATTATTTTTGAGACATAAACTCGGAAGACAAATATTTAACTCCAAATTTATATCAAGTGAATATATTTGGGAATTTAAAAAGTCTGTTTTGGAAATACCTTTTGAAGCGTAAATATGGGAAAGTGAAATTTTTGGTAAAAATAAAGGGTAATGTGGATTAAATTAAAAGAGGAGGTGGGTATGGTGTCCAAATGGGGGTACAAAAATCTTTAGCTATAAGTTTCATTCATGTTCAACTAACTATCAATTCACGTGTCCTTAGCTTAAAAAAATCAAATTCACGTGTCCTAATTTCTCAAGGGTTGTATTTTTTGGACAACCACTATCTCTACTTATACCCCCACGAATATGGTTTTTTTTCTTTCTAATTTACCGTTGAAAAATGTCTAAAATAGATTTATCTTTCAAATAGACAAATTCTTTGTTGAAAATTAAAATAGCCAAGAGATTTATCTATTTTTTAGATAAATCTGTTTTGGCCAAAAATAATATATAACACACAGAACCGGATTATTAAAACGCATTCATATGTTATAAAATGGACTCATCTTATATAGTTCTATTGTTTAAATTTTCAACTCAAACAGAATCATTTTAACACATTTCAAAACAGAATCATCTATTATAGTTTCGTTGTCTAAAAAACGGATTTATCTTCTTCTTTTATAACAAGACAAATTTAGTAGGTAATTCTGTTCTATATGTTTATGCTACAAATGGATTTATAGGTAAATCTGTTTTGGACAAAATTTAGGTGGGCCGAGGGCGTGAGGGCTTTGCCCTGCTTGCTCCAAAACAAAAGGTTCCTACTTCCCATGATTTTCCAGACCATCCCCATTACTCGTAAACCTTCCTCAAATATGTGAGAAGACAAAATACTATTAAAATATAAAAACTTTCCAGTAAGTTTCTTATTTATTCTGTGACTTAGTTTGATCAACAAATATAATTTCAACTACATAGATTCTACCGACAAAGTTTATCAACGATCAATTTTCAGTCAAGTTTTTTTAATAGAGTCAGTGGAATCACCTTTGTGTTAGAAAAATGAGTGAGTGACATTTGTTGTGATAAGTGTCCCTCAACAGATTGAATTTTAATGGTCTAGATTTATCATCAATAATTTTGATCAACAACCCCCTCTCAACGACACCTGCTATAAATAGGCACTATTAACCTCATTTCTTTCACATCGATCAACTTCCACCAACATACCTCCCCTACTAAACACTTGTTTCTTCACAAAAACTCTCTCTGAAATGGAGTCCATATCAACTCAGTTCTCAATGGACTCCACCCTGACCGTCCTCTGTCATCATGAAGATATTTTGACAAAGGAAATTGGTGTTTTTTCAATATTCCAATCCTATCTTCTAAAGGATGAAAAAGGACATCACTTTCTCGGAGTTAAAGGAAAAGAAAAGAGGAAGGTTCAAGAGGGTTACTTCCATAGAGGTAAATACTATTGTTTACTTCAAACCTATTAGTGGAGATGATGTTCGTGTAAGGCATGCTACTGCTCCTTAAGTGGTGGGTCCTCGTTAGTCATGTCAGTGGCCACACGTCCTCTTATAGTGGACAAAGCAATAGGCTACTTCTCACGTGATCGTGGCTGATAACCACCCCTAATCTTTGTCATACCTAAAGCAGGAAAAAACAATGTTAAAACACAGAAATATCAACACAAAAGCAAACAGAGGCCCGAAATTGACAAACAGGGTACAATACTAAGGTTCAGTACCTTAGTACCACACCTATTTTTTAAAAAGTTTGAAAACACAAGTTTGGTACTATAGCCCCGAGGCAAGTTTTTGAAATTTTAAATGGGTTCGATACTAAAGTACCGAACTGGACCAGAAAAAATGTAGAATGAACAAACGAGAGAGAAAGAGAGAGAGAGGACTCACTGTGATAGGGAGGAGGAATGAGGAGGTGTGAGTGAGAGAGTGAGACGTGAGATCTTGAGAGAGAGAAGGAAATCCGTGAGAGAGAGGGAATGAGGGAGAGAGAGTGCAAGGAGAAGTGAGGCACTACAACAGATCTAGTAGATGGGCAGCGTTTTTTTTCATCTATGGGCAGCGCTTTTGAGTATGGCTTTGAGCGTGTATTGGCTATTCACTCCAACAACGGGCGCGCTTCCTAAAAAGTGCCACCCATTGCAAAACACGTCCTCCCAGATACTTAGCGTTTTTTAAAAAACGCTGAATATATCCAAAGCGTCCTCCCAGATACTTAGCGCTTTTTAAAAGCGCGAATATTACCTTATATACAAATGCGCTTCATTAAAAGCGCTGAATATTGCCTATTTGTGTTACTAAATACCCAGCCGCTTTATTAAAAGCTACTGAATATTGCCTATTTGTGTTATTAAATACCCAGCGGTTTCATTAAAAGCTACTGAATATTGTCAAAAAATTTAATTTTTTTCATTTTTGTGTGTTTTCCTTTTTATATTTACAAATTACATGCATGTACCAATCCAATCCAATACATAATGAATCAAATTGCTAAGAGGAACCCAAATTACATATAACGAAACAAATTACATAAGAGGAACCAAAACAAAATAGCTAAGAAGTTTCATTATCTAATTCATATGTATCCAAAACAAGCTATCAAGTTACAATATTATGAACCAAAAACTAGCTAGGCTAACTTATATGTATCCAAATGAAACTTTAAAAAAACGGAGACATAATCGCACCATTCTCCCTAAGCTCAAGAATCGCTTCAACAGAGTATGTTTGGGCTTTGACAATCGCTAAAATCTTTGAAATTATATAAATAAATAAAATTAGAATTGAAATGGTTAAATATTGGAAAGAACCACTATTAAATCGAAATCATATCAAAATATATTATAAGTAGATACAGCGACGGATAGTCGTTTTCTTTTGGGTAATAATATCCTTCATATATTAATATTTCATGACGTAATACCCACAATCAATGTTATTGAATTGTTTAGGACACTACAAAACATAAGATTAGTTAATTGTTAAATTGAGTTGAATACGCTTTTTGACAAAATAATGTAATGTATAAGTTAGAAATTTACAATTATTGCTAACCATTTGACCGTTAATTTATCCACTCCCCAATATGTCCCTTAAAGTATTGAATAGAATGTCATATAACTATATTAATAACAATATATACATATATAAGTAAAAGTAAGAAATATGCAGAATGACACAAAAATAAACACGGTGTTAAAAAGCTCCACAAACTCCAAGTGGTTTTTGTAATGATTTTGAAGTGAGTCAGTCAGTGTCTGCGCTTTTTTGCTAGGATTAATTGCAAACAAAACCCAATGTCTCCTACAAAATAAATTTACGAATAAGTAATTGACTACTATTAAAAAAGCGTGAGTATTACTTTGCGTGTTTTGTGATAGCAAAGACTTCTTTCGGAGAACGCGCTCTTTCGTGGTGGCGTTCGTTTTTATTTCCCGTCGACGTAGTGAGGGAGTGTGAAAGTGTGAGGGAGGGGACGTGAGATCTTAAGTGTAGAAAACTATACACTACCTCAACTCTCGCTTTAATTAGTCACAGATCTCCCCGCAAAAAAAGCGTAGAAAAACATCTTAACACGTAGTGAGTCACAACTCAGAGCTAGAATTTTTGCAATTTTACACATGATAAATTAATAAAATGACAACAACATGGTCGATGATAAACAGCTAGCACAACATAAAAATAGCAATAAATTCCTGTCAAAAAAATTGGTAAAAAAAAGCATATAATTAATTTAAGAAAAATATTCAGAGTCAACGCCAACAAAAAGAAGTCATCGGAGTTCTCGTCCCTGTGGTTTTTTCTCCCATGTAATTTACGTCAAAATCCAATTCCCTTCATTAATATTCTTCTTCTTCTTCTTCTTCAGATTCATTCTATTCATTCAAATCTCAGAGAAACAGAATCCAAGTTGAAAGAATTGAGAGAGAGAGAGAGAGAGAGAATAGTATGGGAGATGGATTTTGTGAATGCAGACCTTTGGGTTTCTTGATTGGATTACCTTTCGCTTTGGTTTCTTTGATTTTATCTCTTGTGGGTGTAATTATCTGGATTCTCGGGTATGTACCTTTTTTTTTTTCTAATTTAATTCTCTTCAAATTTGCAACAATTTTAGTTTTTAGCTTATGGTTTGGTCTATAATATATATGAAGAAATTAATAGATCTAATTATATTTTCATTCATGAATATGAATTAATAATAGGTCAATATTGAGTTGCTTGTGCCCATGTTGCATATGCTGCACAGGATTGGTGAATGTAGCTGTGACTTTGATGAAGCTTCCACTTCGAGTTATTAAATGGTTCATTCGTCGGATTCCTTGTTAATTAATTTGTATTTGTAGCTAGCATTATTATTCCACTCCTTTTCTTAATTAGTAGTGGTGTATATCTATCCCAATTTGGATTAATTTTGTAGGAACCTTTCAATTAATACAAGTATTTGATTTGATTCTTGTTTTGGACAAGTTATGTAAAATGGTCACCAAAGTTTATGTGATGAAAAGGCTTATTTCATATTGATGCAAGAAACTTTTGACACAAATTAGTTAGAAGATTCATAATCATTGTAGAGTTGTATCATCTTTTTGTTCCTAAATAATAATCTCTATATATTAATAGAGGATTGTTGACTTCCCCCATTTTGGTGGGAAATTTTTTTCCACCATTTACTCATATACTAGTGCGGTGACCCGTCCGATGGACGGGGCGCACGCTTCAATCATTCAGGAAGATGGGGTCAGGAGATGGACATAAAGCCGATACATTTAAAAGTAAATAGAAATAATTTTGTCTACCCTAACCTTATAAGTTTAGACATAACAAAAAACTTATAAGCAAGTTAAATATCCCAAAAAGCAAATAGAAGTAGTCTTAAGTCATTACAAAAACGATAATAATATTAAAAACTTAGTTATACAACCTAAAAAGGAAGCAAAAATAGAAGTTTCAATTGCACTCCAATTAAGCCCTTACAACATCAACAAAAATAGTAATAGGTGAGTCCCTAATCTCCAACTTGAGAATATCCCCTTTTTTCAGCCCTTGTTCTTTTACAAAATCTAACCACACCCTCCCATGCAAATATTTTTCGCCCGTTCGTGCACGGACACCATTTTTATCAACTCTTTCAGCACTCCGAATACAACATCCATAAGTTTTTCCAGTTGCATTATCATGGAGAGTGATGGTCTCCCATCGAAGCGGTATATGCTTTCCAATGTTCATAGGAAATCTTTGGTTTGAAATAAATAAAAAGTAATGTAAAATAAATGACATAATAAATACGTGGATGTAAACTCAAAAGCTAGATAAAAAAACTCACCATCACACAAGAATTTTTGCAGATATAGTTTGGATATTGTTCGCTCCCACTTTAAAGGAGCAATGTCCAAGGCAACACAAAGATTTGATGGAGGAGAGAGTGAGGATCATTAGCCTTAGACTTCCGGACATTTGTCATTTTGGTGCGTCGTCGCAACGAACTGTTTCAAAAATAAAGAAACAACAATGAACGGAGGCAAAGACAAATCAGACATAATCAATAACTAAAATGATAGGTAATACACAATTAAAATTCTTGGAACTAAGGTAGGAAAAAATTGGATACCTCTGTTTTTCACGGAGTTCTTTGATGATTGCAGCCATCATTTTTTCCTCCTTTGCAACTCAACAAAATGTGACTCATCGAGTTAGATGATGAAGAAGAGGATGAGCTAGATGATGAGGAATCAATAACATAGACAAAGACTCCGTGTGGAAGGCTCCAGAAGTTCTAAAATAAGAAATGCAGAGCAAGATTGAAGATACATTAAGGTAAGAAAGAAAAATATTTGATTCCCATGAATTATTAATGAGAGAGGAGATAAATACTTTTGGAGCTTCGCAGATCTGACTTCTTTTCCTTTGTTGGATGATGACATCGTAACGAAGCTAGCAAAGCAATTCAAAAAGTTATGCAGACATGTTAAACAACTCCAACTCTAAAATAGTAATGGAAACACTAATCAAAGGCAAAGCAATGTGTTATGCAGACAATTCAGGTTCATTACTTGGGGACAATGCTTTAAGTTATATTAAAGAGGTTCCATGGAAGGTGGGGGCATTGTTTTAAGATATATTAAATACAAAACTTAACGTGTCAATGTTTGTGTTAAGTTTACAAAATCAAAAGAAAGAACAAAGATGACAATAATTGTTTTGAGGCCAAAATAGAAAGAACAATCATGCAATTGGAAGCAAACAATGCAAGCCTAACCACAAAAAAATAAGCATTGACTTACTATTGTCATGGTGGGTGGCACGTCCACCGAGGATGAGGATGGAATCTTTGGGGTGGTGATTCATCCACTTTGGGGGTGGTGGATGGAATGTTGGAGGAACATCAACTCAAACATTCCATCCACAACCCCAATGAAGAACCACTCTCTCCCTTTTTAGTTATTTTCCGGAAATATGAATTGTGAGATGGAAATGTGCTTTTTGTTATTTTTTAGGGGTATTTTGGTCCGTTAATTAGGGGGGTGTGAGAGAGGAAGGAGACTTCAATGTAAAAAGAATTAACTTTATAGAGATGGCACAACACAATATTTCTTGTATTTGAGAAGACTAAACTGTGTTAGAAGTTGTGCATTTAAAAAATGAGTTAATTAGGAACATAATGATAATAGAAATGACCTAGCATCCCTCTAAGCATTACAGGTAAAATAATAAGTAACAAAATTGGTTCAATAATTATGTAAGAAAAATGTATAAAGAGACGCAAATGTAGATAAAAGAAAAGAAGCAACAGAAGCAAACCAAAAGAATAGTGACCAAGAAGATGAATATGAACAATTGGAATAAGCAAAGAACACTAAGAGTAAGGATAGAGAAGATCCTATGCTAAAAAAGGAGGTTGGATAAATTTCTAAAACAGCAAATAGTTCAATAGGATGGAATTACTACAACAATTTTGGGAAGAAATATCACCTATTAAAAGGCCAAAGAAGAAAACAAATACAGGGTATGAATAACTACAACAATTCTAACAATTGAAAGCAAATACAATGAAAATATAATGTTTTAACCAAACCATTGTTTAATTAGTAAAGCATACTATGAAGTAAGTATGAACCAAAAGTGTATAGAGGTAAAGTTATGCCATGGCACAAGACATAAGGAAAACTACAAAGATAAAAGAACAATTGTTAATATAAAACCAAACCAAACCAGGAAAATAAAATAAAATTTAGTAGCATATATCAGGCAAAAAACAATTGAAGTTATACAAATTAAGAAAAGAAGAGAACGAACTCAAAGGTTACTTCAGACTAAAATATGAAAGAGATGGATAAGAAAAACATTACCATTAAAAGATATACAGTCAAGTCATGGCTAGAATGACATTAAACTACTATAGACCAACACAACTAACAAAATTGTGAGTACCATGACAATGAAACTGCATTAACAATGTATGCCTATATAAAGGAAACTGTAACATCTTGGCTCTTGCAGAAGAGAATATTAAGAGGTGCCTCTATGGTTTTTAAAATATATATATGATAAGAAGTTACCAAAAAAGCATGAAATCTCTTATGAATACACATCCAAATGACAAATCACAATCATATTAAAAAGTCATATACATGGTATCTTTATCAACATAATACATAATCATGAGGCATAACTCAATCATCCAAGTTAACTACAATTGGGTTCTCGGCTCCCTACATCAATCGGATTCTACTTATAATGCAATGAAATGGCCAACACAAATTCCACATAATGAGAACCTCATGTTTGATAAAGCATAGCATCTATTCCATGTCTATCCTCCATTTCCGGTGCAAATGAGAATTTATTCAAAATTTGTTTTTACATGTATGATTAAAAATGCCTTTTCTTACTACTACAAGTCACTAATGTTGAAAAAAAGCAGAGCATAGACAAATTCACGAGAATCATTCTTTGAGACATGTTAAACAATTCCAACTCTAAAATAGTAATGGAAACACTAATCAAAGGGAAAGCAATGTATTATGCAGACAATTGAGTTCATTACATGTAAATAAAAAGCAGAATATCAATTAAAGCAGTCTCGCATAGAAAGGAACTAACTCTAAACCTTGAAAGGAAAAATCCATAACGGGAAAAAAAGCAGAGCATAGATTAAATTCAAAAGATATAGTAAGTATAATAAGTACAGATGAGTTTAGAACAATGTAAAGCACAAACAAGCAGAAAGCGATTGTGAGCGAAATAAAAGCGGACACATGGAACCCTAATTTCGGAATGGCCATGAAAATAAAATGGAACGATTTAACAGAGGCAACGAAAAACTCGATCAAAGAGAAGAGAGATTTAGAGAGCGAGTTCTAACTCGATGAAGAAGCGGGAAGAATGGATCATTCACATGAAGAAAGGAAACGGTAAAGGATTGAAAAGGAAGAACGATGAGAAAGCAAGAGAAATAAGCCGTTGTTTTCTTTTTGTTTATTATTGGGCTGGGTGGATTATTTTGAATTTGGGCTAAAACACCTCAGTTTAAGCCCGCCCCACTATTTCCACTTACTTATTTACTTCATGTACCCCCTGGATGTATGGTTTGGGCCTAGCCCATAGTTACAATGAATTGAAATCATAGTCCATTTGACCAAAAAAAAAGAAACCATCGTGTTGACATAAAAAAAAAAACCATCTTATTAAGGCAAACAAAGCTATAATAAAATGAGAAAATGACTTGTTTGTAGACATTGTTTGAGGTTTGGTTTGTCAAATTCCCTTCATCATTAGTTATCAAGATTTGTAAATCTTTTTTTAAGTAGCTATTGTAATTATTCTTTTATCAGTTATTTCCACTAACACTGTTGAATAAAGTCAAGTGTATTTAAGATATGTTGTGAATCACAATAGCCCCCACCAGTTGAACCACTATAACTTCTCTCCTTTCACGACTGTGTGTAATTTATTGGGCTTTATCCATTCTCTTTTAATAAAAAACGTATCTACTCTGTTAAACCATTTGTTCGTATCATCCGATTGATGGACCGCACGGTTTAATTGTTATGGAAGATTGGGGGTCAGGAGATAGACATAAAGGCAATACATCGAAAAGTAAATTGTAAAGCATAAAATGAAACCTGTTTAAAATTAGTTTTGTCTACATCAAGTCACAAGCTTAATTTGAACACGTCATAAGCAAAATTAATTGCGTGATAATAGTCATCAAAACACAAAAAGTTAACACCAAAAGTTATAATTTATCACAGCAAAAACAAAAGTTAATTGACATGATTGCTATGCCAATCTTCTTTTCTTACGGCCATATCCAAACTTGCGTTGATCTTCCTTCCTTACGATCATCACATCCACCTCAATGGGAAAGCCACGAATTTGCCATTCTATAATGTCTCCAACCCGCATAGCATTTTTTTTCCAAGAAGGTTCGCCATTCAAAAAACCACGAAGATACTTTTCTCCACTATTTCTTTTAACAACGCGCAACCGAAAAACCGGTGGAGATCCGTGATCGAGGATCATAGACCTCCATCACATCCAATGTATCTCGTATTAATCTTCCAACCCTCATAGGAAAGTGCTGCAAAAAGTGTTGAGAAAAGTAAGTGCCTTAGCAAAATATATCAAAACGGTAAGATTAGTAAAGGTATGTAAAAAATAACTCACCATCACACCACCCCTACTTTTGATGTGCTTGGTTATCCCGGTATTCCAAGTTGCTTCAAAGGTTTTTACTATCAATAACAACCAAAAGACATCCGTTTATATTTACCTTTACATATGGGCTCTTAGCTTATGTGATCATTAACCATTCTTGGGCACACATTCAGAAAACTAAACATATATTGAATGGATTAGGATATCAAAACATTCAGTCACAGACGCATACACATCAATCATATTGATTCCTCTAAATACTGGTCTCCCAAGTTGCTTCAAAGGTTTTTTTACTATCAATAACAACCAAAAGACATCAGTTTATATTTACCTTTACATATGGGCTCTTAGCTTATGTGATCATTAACCATTCTTGGGCACACATTCAGAAAACTAAACATATATTGAATGGATTAGGATATCAAAACATTCAGTCACAGACGCATACACATCAATCATATCGATTCCTCTAAATACAAACAAGGATGAATTCATAGACTACACATAACAATTCAGAAATTTGCAGCAACCATAGCTAAATTTCAAGGAATCATTTGACATATTAAATGATAATGAAAATTTATGAGCCATTTAGTACAGTTTAAACAAACAACCAATAGGGTTCAGAAAACAGGACAGTCATCATGACCTAACTTGTGACACGTCTAAAATGATAATAAATTAATCAAAAAGACATGTAACTTGAGCCTAAACTGAAGAAAGTTGAATATAGTTTACAATGAAACAGAAACAATTCAAAGAGGAGTTCAATCTACTTTATAATCCATACAATTGCTAGTGTCAATAGTTATAAAAACTTATCAATCCGAAATACAAAGGCATACCTCATTGTGAAATTTGACCAACCAATGGTGAAAAAATAGTAAGACAAATTAGTATGAATAAGTCAATAAATAAATAACAAAAAAAACTCGGTAGGAAAGTGGAAATAATTTGGTCACAAGGATAGGACAAAAACTACTTGAGAAATAAATCATCAATCAACATGCGGAACAAAAGATTAGTAACAATAGAATAAGAGGAAATGATGCAATATTAAGAAAGTTGCATCACAATAGAGGTGACAATAGAATAAAAAAAATCAGAGACAAACTAAAACTCAAATTTAATCAAAATGGGAGCACACGGATGTTAGAAAAAATGTAGGATTCTGTTAAAACGATTTATATAAAATGAAAACACATAAACTATGAATTGAGAATAATGTAAAGCAGAAAGCAAAAGCAACGATTGTTATGTGAAACTACTTGAACTATAAAAAATCTGATGACTGTTGATTAAATGGAATGGATCAGATACATGGATGAAAATTTATGCATTTGAACAATGGTGAAATTTGACTACATTTAATGAAACCTCGGACCGAGTTGAATCAAAGAAATTTGATTTGTGCGAGTGTGAAATTGATTGTGCATGTAATGGAACCCTAACTTCGGAATGTCCTCAAAAACAAAATTAACGATTTAACAGAGGCAACGAAGAAAGCGTAAACGAATGAAAGAGTGTACAACAACACGGATTAAAGAGAAGAGAGATTTAGAGAGGAGAGTACTAACCAAGCGGCGATGAAGAATCACTTAACCGAGCTCCGCCAGCGAAGAAACGAAATAGTAAAGTTATGAAAGGGATCAACGATAAGAGAGGAAGAGAAATAAAGATCGCTTTTTTTTTTTTTTTAATCGTCAGCGTATTGGGTGGGTGGATTATTTTTAATTTGGACTGTTGGGCTGGTTTTTGGGAAAACACCACCTTAGTTTAAAGAAAATATATAATTAAGTTGAACAAATTACATAATTGAATGAATAAGGAAATTACCTAACATAGCCGATGGAAAACTTCTTTGTAGACAACGTTTGAGGTACTGTCTGTTGAATTTCCTTGATCATCAGTTATCAAGATTTTTAAACCTTTTTTTGAAGTAACTCTTGAAACGGCCACATACAATTGACGAGTGTGAGAAAACCGGTTGTGGTAAAAAGACGCCACATTTTTCAAAGATCGCCCGCGGCTCTTGTTGATAGTCATTGCAAAGGAAACAACTATAGGGAATTGTCTTCTTTGAAATTTAAAGGGAATTCGAGGATCAGATGGAGTCAACGATAGCCTTGGTATAAATACCTTTGAACCGACATTGTTTCCTGACAAAACCATCGCCTCAATAACAAATTTACCCAACCTTGTTAAAATAAGCCGAGTTCCATTACATAAACCAGAAGAGTGATCAATATTTCTCAGCAACATAATTGGAACGCCAATTTTCAATTTAAGTTTGTGAGCTGGAAGACCGGAGGCAACAATTGTATTTAAAAATTCAGATGTGTGAATGTCGTCAATAGCGTCAACATTAGAGTTATTGGTGCAAGGCGTATCTAAACTGAGATATGTCTTTTCATCACTTGGAATCAAAGACAGCATATGATCATTGATTTCATCAACAACTTCATTTCTAGGAGCTAAGATTGCTCTTTCTTGAAAGAACGAAGGATCATGCATCTTATCAAGGAACGAAGGATATATTGCATCAACAATTGCTTGAATTGGTTGAACTGAATCTTTTATAATCAACTCTTCTAGCATTTGAACAATAATATTTGAATCATCTTCTACCCCAATTGTCCCGTCTCCAATCTTTAGAACCCAATCAGCAAATTCTCTTGCTTCAGCAAGATCTGCATTAGATGTACCATGCAATAATCTCATATTTTTGTTAACGTTAAAAACTCACAATCTTTCCATAGATAAGAAGAGTTGATTGTGGCATGCACAATTTGTTGCCTTGTTCCCTTAGGTATAACGTGTAGTATATCGACTGAAAATCCCCACCTAAAACAACAACCTTACCTCCAAAAGGAACACTTAAAGCTGGCATTACTATGAGAAGGTCTCAAAATATCTTGCGGCGTTCGATCTAGAGCCTCAAAACAATTTTTGTTTGTCATTGGAGCCTCATCCCATATAATCAATGAACACCTACGAATGAGTTACGCTAAGTGATCGCCTGTTTTATGTTGCAAGTTGAAAACTCATCCAGGTTGAGTGGTATTGCAAATCTAGAGTGAAATTTGTCCTACCTCCGGGAATTAAAAGAGAGGCAATGCGCCAAGCAACCGCCAAAACAATTTTTCCTTGTGATCTTAAACGGTTGTCAATCCTCCAAATATAAGTCTTCCCTGTTCCGCCATACCCACTCAAAAAAAAAAAAAACCAGTTTTTTTTCATTTACCCTTGACATGATTCTATCATAAATGTTGATTTGCTCATCTGTCATTGATGCTAACAACCGTTGATTCTCAACCAGTAGCTTAATTCTATCATAATTCATCTCATCAAATATAAGCCTATTTTGATTTGTTCCAAGAATGTCTTCATCGGAGTTGAGGTAAAGTAGTAAAATCGAGAAAGACTCATATTATTGCTCTGCAACAACTTATTAATCTCAACCAAAGTAAATGTTTTTATTTCATCAGCAGACAATTGTAACTCTGTAATAAAAAATAAATGCATTTATAATTTTTGTAAGAAGGGCAAATTTGACTAACACAACTTGCAAAAGATGTAGAAGCAAACCTGGAAATCGTAAAATGGATCGTTGCCTATGCAAAATGTCATCACCTAAATGGAACCAGGTAGCATCCCAAACAACCTCAGTCTTGTAATTTGTGAGATAGTAAAAGTACAACAAACAATTTGCGAAGAAAGTGCCCAGTACCCCAATGGCTTGCCTCTTTGATACCATCTATGTATTCTTTGTCATCTTCTAATAAACCCAATGCATAGCAAGCATCTTTAAAATTTGGATGAACAAAATCTCCAACCTTTCTTATATGTTCAAAACACTGGACTCCCTTAACATGATTCAACAATCTTCTTAAATAGTAGAGTTCCCCAGCTCCAGGAGGGACATAATGAAGTCTTCCAATGGTATATCCTTTTTTACGTGGAAACCATTTTCTCTTTTCATCATTCCAAACAAATTTTGTTGGAAATTCCAAGCATAAGTCACTCTCTTGCTTGTGGGTATATTTGGTTTGCATCCATCCATGCCAAAAATTTGGAAGCTCCAATACTTGGCCTAGAAAGAACAGATTGAAATAGACCGATTATCTCTATAAATAATTAAGTGTTCACCAGGAGATGAAATTGGAGTCTTTCTACTCGATGGTTCTCTATAATGAATGTCAAACGAAAATATTCTCCACGCATGACTTGGATGAGGCTAGATATCTACAATCATAATACAACTTGATTTCATCAACAATTCCATTGTCAGAGTTGGAATCACCAGAAGCATAAAAATTTGTTGTAACTCTATCATGTCCTTTGCTAACATACTTGAAGAGATACTTAATTGCTCTAGATTGGTTACAATATTCAACATTTATATGAGCACTATACTTCAAAAGCAAAGATTTGTTGTAAGGCACAACAAACCTATTATCCAAAAAGGATTGACCTTTACGAACAAAAACTCCATTGTCTCTTCTCTTATAAAGAGGATAACCATCCGAATCAATTGACGTCTTGTCACTTTGTATTTCTTTGGAAAATGTTTGGTACACCTTTTGTTTTCCATGCAAGGAGATTTTGGATTTTGAACTCCACAAGGTCCATGAAGCATGGATGTAGAAACAATTTCAAATAAGCGTGGATCGATTCTTTATCAGAATTTCAGCACATATAATCTTCTCAATGTCATTAGGATCCTTGCATTTAGAAGATGAATGAAGAAAGACTAAGATGTGGGCATGGGGAAGACCACGTTTTGAAATTCAACCGTGTAAATAATCGCAAATCAATGAGTAAAACATTCTTAATTTATAACACATTGAATATATATTAAAAACAAAGAATATATAGATAATTGATTTACTGCGACAACACGACCAAAAATATCTCCTTTTTATATCCTTAATCAATTGATCAAGCTTTACTTTGAAAACTCGGCATACCACATCAAGACGATCTTCCGACTTCAACTTATTTTTGGAAAAGTACCTTGATATCTCTCGGCCATTTATGGTTGCGGTGTGAAGGTTATGAATAGTTAGGTATCCAATCCAATTACAAATTGTCATGGCATCTTGATAATTTTGGATCATATAACGGGCCCCTACAAAAGTAGCCGGCAAAATAATTCTTTTACCCGTTGTGGAGGTGTTTCTCTCACCTCATGAGCAGATTCTTCAAGACCTCTGTAAACATCGACTCTCGATTCTACCGGTTGTTTTTAACCCACCTCAATCTAGAAGATTCAATCATCGTATAACCATCAACCAAAAATTGTTGGAATAAACGACGAGAAAATAAAAGGACACCTCTATCATTTTCTCTCGTGATGAATTCTATATGCTAGCTTGAGTCTCTAATAGTGAGATGATCTCTTTTATGACTGCTGCGTTGTTATCGATTCTGAACTCAATACCCTACGAAAAACCATCTTCCCATGAGGAAACAATAAAGGGTACTGCAAGGGTAAATATGCAAAGACTCAAAGCAGGAACTCTTTGCAACAATCACGAATGAGTACTCACAATAACATCCCTATCAAATCCAGCAGGATCAAAATCGCCAACAATTAAAGCTGCGACTTCTGAAGCCGTTGGTAAGTTGTATTGCCTACCGTCTCGATTTCTTTTTCCCAAAAGACGAAGTTTAATTGTTGGTTGAGGATCTTTGAGAGAGCAAATGTCTTGCCATTCAAGTATGTTTTTACAAATGGATTACATAAATCAAGACATTGTTTTATATCAGTGACAATTTCTGTTCTCAAGTTTATATCATCATCATCCATCCTATAATCAAGCAGAAATTAATAAATCAATAAACAACATAATAACATGTGAATAGAAAACAAATTGGGTAGATAATACCTAACAATGAGACATTCGGTTGGATACTTCATTTATCGATTGTCATGTATATAAAGTGGCGAATTTTGGTTCATTATCCGGAAGGGAGTAAGCTACCAATTTGATGATAGTTTTCTCCATTTATGACAAAAACTGGAGGTCCACCACCATTATTTATGCTTTTATCGATCTTTCCTCCCATCGAGGTAAAGGCGAACATACTATTGAAGGATCGAATGTTTGCCAAAAAAAATTTGCCTCTCCTATCATGTTTATGAAATAGATCATACAATATTTCGGAGGAGGAGGGTCATAGAGAGGCAAAGTTACTCTCCCTTGCTTACAACACAAAGAAAATCTTGGAAAGCGAGGCTTAAAATTCTTTTGGATTCTTTCCTCAAACCACATCAATGCACCACAAAATTGGCATACGTGTTTTGCATCTCCAATAAATAGAGTAATCAGTACAATATAAGTTTGTATTAATCATAAATGAGAATTAGACAGAGTTGTGGAATACCAGTTGGTGATTGTAATGGAGTAGAATTGGTGACAGTCTTTGATTAGATGTTGGTATTTCGAGAGTGATCCCATTAATTGGAAGTCTGAGGTTGAAGGAGTGTGTCTTGAAGAGCTTCATTATTAGCAGCAGATAATTGGTCAACACGGTGGGTGGGGTAATCAAGAAGGAACTTGTGGCAACACTGAAAGAGGATTTGTTGAATTTTCAGGAAGTTGATCAGAAGTAGTTGGATTGAGTGCATCTGTATCTTGAATAAAATTTATGAGTGTTTGATTAGATGTTGGTATTTCAGGAGCGATCCCATTAATTGGAAGTACAGGTTGAAGGAGTGTGTCTTGAGGAGCTTCATTATTAGCAACAGATAATTGGTCAACACCAGTGGGTGGTGTAATCAAGAAGGAAGTTGTGGCAATCACCGAAAGAGGATTTGTTGAATTTTCGTGAAGTTGATCGAAGTAGTTGGATTTAGTGCATCCGCATCTTGAATAAAATTGATGGAGCCAGATAACAAATATCGCAAGTTTTGAGATGGGAAAAATAGTTAAGTAGAGACAACAAAAATCAAATTGGAGGTAATTGGTGAGTGCGCTGTCGTTGGTCTTATCTTGAGAAGTGATGGGGATAAGTTCTGCTGCAGTCACTTTTGAAGAAATGGGATTAAATGAATGAAGAGCAACATGTGATGTGCCCAAATAAAGGATTTATTGAATAACCAAAGCAACTTGATGAACCGATTTATCTTTGGTGTCCGGAATTTCACAAGTGGTTGGATTAAATGCAGCTACACCTTGGAAGAAGTCTCATGGATCAACAAAGCGGTATTGGCAAGTAGTTAGACATACACTCGTAAATTAGCATTTAATACTAACGAGGATAACACAACGTTTGATTCGAGAGTTGAGGATTTAAGCAAATAATAGCGATAAATATAACACCACAAAGCCATAAATGTACAATATTGCAAACATTCATGAGAGGAAGGTGAGTGCGAAGATGTAAGAGATTAAACATTCATCGGTCATTTTGTACAATAAATTTAAATAAGCTAAGATTAATTGTAAGAAAAGAATACCGGTTTATTTGTGATGTCGAAGACCATTCTCTTGAACAACATTTCTTTGTTTAAGTATGAACTTCCCTGGTCTCAAAGGTCCCACAGAAGGTTTTACATAAGAGGAACATGAGACTGAAGCTGTCAGACATATTATAATAGGAACGATGTAAGGATCAAAAAGAAATGTACATAAAAGATAAGCCATCTGCATATTAATGTAATACTGAAAAGAAAGTAAAAAAGATCACGACAATTATAATAGTTAGAAACAATAGGAAACCAGGTTCTCTTGGTGTTATGTTTTGTATCTTTCATTTGAGAATATTGAAGAACTTGGTTGTTTAAGCAATAGCAGAGTTGTTGTTAGAAAGGATAGAAGAGTTGCTGAAAACAAAAAGAACCAATAAGAAGTATATAATGGATGAAAACATGTCCATTCAGTTAAATGGGAATAGATGAGAAAAAAGATGAAAGAACATTGAGAAGGAGTGTTAAAACAATGAAAATAGAAGTCATAAACCAGAATATGGATCTGGAGTATGCTGATATGAATGATGAAGGAAAGCAGACAGTCAAAGAAAATCAAGACAGTCTTGGATGATGTCATGAAATAGAGAGTTAAATCATGCTTGCATCACGTAAGTTTATGTCACAGAAAAAAAGCACAAGTGATATATGTTTATTTTATATGATTTTTATATTCATGGTTAATAGAGACCATGTGTAGAAGAATATCAACTTCATAATATGAGGTGGGAATGTATTTTGGTACTTGAACTATGTTGCTTGGTCGAAGTAAGGAGTGGAGAATATCACGTTAGTTATGAGGGTTACATATCATGATGGGGAACTGGTTTTGGACGTGTACAATAGACTAATAGTGGGATTTTCATTAGATTGAAGAACATTAATATGGCAAAGAAGAAGATGAATAGCTAAATCAATTGTCATTATAAAATATTCTAAACCTTAAAAAAC
Organism: Oxytropis ochrocephala; assembly: GCA_020916435.1. Lineage (NCBI taxonomy): Eukaryota > Viridiplantae > Streptophyta > Magnoliopsida > Fabales > Fabaceae > Oxytropis > Oxytropis ochrocephala. The sequence goes on from CM037094.1 coordinate 91,912,679, forward strand.
AACCACCTTTTGCTTAAAGATCTGCATAGGAAGGAAATAAAAGGATAGCTAATAATAGATAGAAAGGCCAAATTACAAACACTCAGTATTTTATAACATTAAATCCAAGGACATTACATACCATTCTTGTAAGGATAACTGAAGAGGGTACAGAATACATAAATAGATAGAGATAGATACAACTACTACTTAATACTTGATGAAGAAAAGGATGTAGAAGCAATCCACTTTGTTTGATCAAAAACAAATATTTGTGAGAAAAGCAATATAAGTTCCTAATCACTTCTTATTTAATCCACCTTTAACTATAAAGGGGAGAAACACCTAGGTAATACATAATGACAGTAACAACAGGACTGCAGAAGATAAGAGACCAAGTCAGTTGGTTTTCTCTTTCTTGATGGCTTTCCTCTTAAGAGATTTTTGTAGTCGAAGTTTGTGGAGAATCCATTGACACAGTGGCTCTCTTGAGACCAGATGGAGAAGAGGAAGCCTCAGGAACATTAGCTTGTGCAGTACTCAACACAGCAGGAGAACTGCTTCCAGCATTAAGGGCCACAAAGCATCAAGTTTGCTGGATGGAGTGTTGGGAACTTCCATGGCAAAGAGAGCTCATTTAAATCATTGGAAGCAACATTGTCGAGAGTAACCTACCAATAATGTGGAAAAAATAATGAGGCAATAAACAGATAGGAATTACTTAGTGCTAAATGTAATTGTATTGTGAAAACTGAGATACCAGAGGACTTTGAGCACGATGGTCAGAGTAATCATTTGAATGAAGATCCTCTTCAAGAGTTAAAGTCTAGGAATCAAAACCAACAAATATTTGAGATTCAAGAAACAATAAAAATTTTAAAAGCGAGTGCCACCCAAATAATAAATGAGGCGAGCAACCTGGATTGAGTGCAATTGGATGAACTCGTTGATGATATCGAGAATCCATGATCAACCTCCTAGCAGCGTAGTTATTCCAAAGTGATTAATGTTTGAATCCACGATCTCAACTTTAAATAGAAGGTTTTTGTCATAAAAAAGAGCGGAACTCATTAGGAATTCTGGAGGCATTAACAGGATCATCAGGAGGACCAATTAAATCTTGTGCAGACATTCCAAGAAAGTTGCTAACCACACGATCAAACACCATAAAGCTTGTGGAACCAGTTCCATCGATAACATTGAGTTCAATTTTGTACCTGATCAAACACATCAGAAGATAATTGTGTTTAAAAAAAACAACAATAATGTAAGCAGACAATGTAAGGAGACTGGGATGATTTTTGAATTAGCTTGTCAAATAGTTGAATAATACCTGGGAATACCAGTAACATTCTTGTTGCATTCATTGCAAAAGAATTTAGATCCAACTTGAACCACCTAACGATAACACTTTTGGCATGAGCTGTAAAACCACCCATGTGTAGATTCAATATCAACCACTTGGGCAAGGACAGCAGCAAAACCGACCTGAATTTGGTTTATGATATGAATGAAGTATGGTATTCGGATAACCTGAGGGAAAATCAATTAAAGTGCAAAGGAACATTTCTTACAGTAGTGGCCTCCATGACTTCAGAAATAGTTTTGTAGGGGGTTTGCATAAAATCAGTATGAGCAGTTACAATAGGGGGAGCAGAAAGCTGACTCATGGATTGTGTCAAGGATAGATCAGAAGATTCCATTCTAAGATAAAGCAACAAAGGTTTTAAATAAAAAAATGTAATACTTATATTCACAGAGCTAAAGTAGACACAAACTATACTTGGTCTTGTAGTCCAAAATCTCTGGGAGATCAGCATTGATGAAAATCTTGGTTCCATAGTAAGCATTGGAAATACCCATGATACCTGTCAAACCAGATAGTTAGCAATGAAAGAAGAATAACGTTAGGAGTCAAAAAACAACCTGAAAAAATTAAGTGGTAGGATGAACCTTGATATTTTTTGAGTTTGCAAAGCTGAAGGATGATAATTGGAGATGATGAGGAAGAGGCATCAGTGATATCGTGAGGCAACTTCTCGCAAAGTCACTCCAGAGAGCAAAGTGAATCTGTTGAATCTGTAGATGAGGTATGTGAAAAGTAGAAAAACTGAGGATTTAATTCATTAACCAAAACATAAGAGGTGCAATAAAAGAGAGAGAAACTAACTCCAAATCTTCAAGGACCAAATTAATCAGTTTATAAAAGCTATTCTCTCATCAGTTGTGTTTTTAATTCACTCTTCTCAACAATATGACATATTACATCTGATCAACACAAGAGATTAGGGAAGGACAAAAAACTGAAGACAATGTTATAATAAAAAGTTTTGTGTAGAGGAACCACAAACCAAGGATTTTATCATCTTTGGGTGAAGCCAATATATCAACAAAAGGAGTAAAGATAAAATCATTGGATGGGAATGTTCTTTGCTCTGCAAGGTTGTGCAGCCGTGATAGGCATAAAAGCAAGCTTATGCTTGTTGTGCGTTGTCCTAAACTTTGCGTCATTAAGACCAACATTGAGCTTATCAATTTGATAGCAGTTGCCCTCCTTCAATACAGGTTGGAACACATGAAGCAGGGAATTCTTGACAGTACAGTGGATCCTATTAAGCTGAGATAGGGAGAAGATTCAAAACACAGAAAGGACAGCATGATAAATGAAAGAACAGGAAAAAAAGTTAAATAGCTTGCCTTCTCATCTAATAAAATCATTTCAAGACTGTTAGTGTTGAGAGGATTTTTTTTCTCAGGTAATGTCCAGAGTCTTATGATGCGAACTTCAAGTTTCCAGTTAATCTTGCCAGGGGCAATTTCAGAAATGAAGTTAACACGAGCTGCCATTGATTTCCTACAGTCAAACAAAAGGTGAAAACAGAGCAAAAGCCAGAGTCATCAAGGCTAGGAAATAATGATAGATAAAAAAAAATCCCAAGGTCACGCTGGGCAGAAGTCCATGAAAACTTATTGTCTAAAATGACTAAAACAAACCTCTTAAGAGTAGAAAGAAAAAGGGAGAAGCAAATGAATGCAACAATAAATCAGTTACTTTGGTGATGAAGAAGTTGGGAAAATTGGTTTAAATAGAAAAGTTAGAAAGATATGATGGGAAAAAGAAGTTGGGAGGCTTATTGATAACCTGTGATAGACTTGGTTATGATACCAAATAAGTTAAGTATCTTTGTCATAGATATGCAAACGTCGATGGAAGAAAGGTTTGATGTCATAGGCTACCATGGAAGAACGTGAAAGAAAGATGAATGCAAGTTGAACAAAGGAAGAAAAGGCAACCACGTGTAGATAAATAAACTGATTTAAGGCAAATGATTGATTTATCATATGTATTTCAGGAATATGGTGCATGCTTGTAAGAATAATCTTAAGACTGGATTTAGATATGCAAAGATACATATATGTAGAATTGATGTCATATAGTGTAGTGTAAAATCAAATAAGTGTGTATCTTATGTCATCACATTGGGAAGTTAAAATATAGAAAATTTTAACCATTAGTCCACACAAAGAAATGCGTGGAATGATAAAATGTGTCAGTTATGAAATATCAAGATTCAGATCCAACGATGGATATGATAGTAAATATATTTGAGTTACATGCGAAGGAGAAGATCAACCTAATATGATCCATTTGTGGAAAAATGCAACTTATAGATGATCTTCAAAGGTGAAAGGATACAACTTCATTACAGATTATCAGTTAAAAAAATCGATTATCATGATCAATCGCATATTTAACTTCCCAATCACAATTGACCAAGTAGGTTAATTAAGTCAACTCAAGATAAATCACAATTCACATTCAAGCATATTAATGCGTCAAGTGTCATTTTAATTTAATGAAAAGCCCTTAATGCATAAGGGTGGTAATCAGTGAAAAATATATTGGAAATTTGCTGAACTGTATTACTACATCACATACTACTGTATTGCTATATCAGATAAACAACTGCAGGAATATGACTGACCAACATTATATTAGATAAACTACATAAGGTGCTAGTGTTCTGCCATATCAGTATCCAAAGGGATATATTCTTATAGAGGAGGAAGATTATGTTTTGTATGCATGTTTAAACATGTGGATAAAAGCAAAGACACCTCTTGAATGTTGTCTATGGTTGTTAAATGCTTGCTCTATTCTTTGGAGAGTGTATTTTTATGTTCTTGATTCGTGCATAAAACTTAAATAATTAGTTTCTGTGTTTGTCAAATTAGGCCCACCATTTGAAGTTACCTCAGATGAAATAGAAAAAAGGGGTCAATAGAATTTAAGAAGAAAATAAGCATGGGGGATTTTTTTGTGAGCTGCGAAGCATTCAAATCAATAGAATTTATCCTATAGGTAGATAGCCATGTTGATTTATAACAAATTATATTATATATCATATATAATGGAACAAAGAAAGGACACAATGCTTTTGAGTGACAAAAGACTTGATACTTAATGAACAAATACCACACTAATAATAAACAACAGGGTCTAGCAAAATACAGAATTACATCCAAGAAACTGAATTACACCCTAAAGACCACAAACAACAACAGAAGGCTAGGGAAAAACTTAATTAGAAGAACCCTACTAAATTAGACTCTAAAGACCATAACAAACAACAGCAACAGACGATAACAGCCTAAGAAAGGATTCATATTGGCCTCTTAAACTCAAACAGGATGGATCTTGGGTCTGCAGATGTGATACCAAGGCTAATATAAGTACCCTCAAACAAAAGCTTGGTATGCCGAAAAAGAGAACCCAACTGAATACACACCACGAGAGAGAGACATCATCCACGATCGTTCCTCACCTCACGCACTCCAAGCATGGCCATAGGAATCAATTAGTTTCACTTCATGAAAACCAGTGAGCATGATCATATGCAAAAAATCAGCAGGGATTGCCTGCACACCATAACACAACAAAATCAGGAAAATAGGAAAGCAAAGATGCCCGAACAACACCAAAAAAACACCATAAGCATGAAAATAAAAAAACACACCAGTCTTTCACCCTTAGAATCATCTGCAGTTAGGCGCTTCCTCAATGTGTGGTAAAGAGTAGGGACCTTAGAGATTGCACTGAAGTATCTGAGTCCGCTATCATTGGTTAGACGTGGAATTGGAGCTTGACTAAGCTTATAAATACAGGGAGGAGTAGGGTACTCAACTTGATTACCAAACCTATTTTTAACTTTGATGAGAAATCTGTTTGCCCCAACAAAAACCAACCTAACTATTCCTCGACCATTTTGGAGATAACGATGACCCATTTCATTCCAACCAGTTCCAAAATACACACGAGCATTAACTTTCTTAACCACAACTTGATGCTCATTCCCAACTGGGTCATACAGATTGACCAAAAAACCAACATCATTGCCATGTTGTTTTGTGAACAATTCAGGCAGCTGAACAGATAACTGAGGAACACAAAGACCCAACAATAATAAGAGGAAACATAAATGATTAGGAGGATACTATGTGATTGGAAAAGAAAACAATAACTGTAGAACCTATTGGACCTTACATTTTCAGCCAGATACTCAACATAATATCTATCAAACTTGATAACCAAGGCATAGGTCTTTGTCATCATCTCTATGATCGGTGGTAGTGTGAGCATCTGCAAAAGGAAATTCTCAAAATAAACCAACCACAACAAATCAGTGAGCTGAGGCAATACTAAATATGATAGCTCATTTTTAATTAAATTCATAACAAACATGACAATGATCATTATATAAGCTGATCTGCAACATCAGCTGTAATGAAGGAAATCCCAAAAACAACAAATGTAACCATTTCTAGTAAGACTTTGCCTATCAGAGATCAACCAAACAGCAGATTTTCTATGATAAACAAATATGCGAAACAACATAGAACAGCAAGAAGACATGCATAGATTAGTTGAATAGAAGGCAAAATGAAAGAAAAGGCATTACCTTGTGATGCAAAAGGGAGAGAACACGGAGGAAAAAAGAGAAATCTTAGCAATACAATAGGCTTGAATGGTTGAAAGAGATCAGAGCAAGCTGTTAGCAAATGGTTAAATACAACAGATATATATAGAAGTAAGGGTGGAACAAATAAGATGTTAAGAGATAAACATATACTCAATAACTTTGAGTGAAATGTCAAATCGATGACATGAGCAGATAGTAAGGCGTCAGTTTTTGAGGGAAGGCAATAAGAAATGTGATGATCTCTCTTAAGTCATGTCAACCAAAGATTTGATTAGATTTGCAGAATATGGTGATCCCAAATTGAAATTTCATACATTAATCATCACAGGTATGGAATTAAAATGATTTATATGCTATGTGAGGACTAATTTGCACAATGTATCATTTATGGAATTTGATATCAGCTTTTTTTTCTAGTTCCAGTTTTAGCATGTGAGAATAACAAACCAGTGTTAAGCCAAAAAATTATGCACAATAGATATATAATGCCTCTGGATATATACGAGAATAAGAAACCAGTGTTAAGTCTAAAAAATTATGCACAATAGATATATAAGAGCTATTCAAAGAAAATGTAAATTGCAGGAATCCTGCTAATAACGGAATTTGCAAAAAATCAATGCAAAAAGCCCATCAAATAGCTCTTGCAGCAAGTTTACAACATTGAATAAGTACAATAGAAGTTCTGATATACGAAGAATGTTGCTTACTTTGGAAGATATACAATACTTGTGGTTAACTATTGATTAAAAAATACAATTTATAAGATACGTGTGGCATAATTTGCACAAGGTATGATTAATGGAATTTGATATCAGGCTTGGCTTGAGTTCCAGTTTAAAAGACTGTCAATTGCTGAAATACAATTTTGTAACATAGGGAGCAATCTTAATATTAGAGAAAAGGGAGGATGCTAACAACAGAATTTACAAAATATATCAATCAAAGAGTTAGAAGTTAGCAGACACTTGCTGTCAAAATCCATTGCAAAAAGCCCATGAAATAGCTCTTGCAGCAAGTTTACAACATTGAATAAGTACAATAGAAGTTCTGATATATGAAGAATGTTGCTTACTTTGGAAGATATACAATACTTGTGGTTAACCATTGATTAAAAAAATACAATTTATAAGATACGGGTGGCCTAATTTGCACAAGGTATGATTGAGTTCCAGTTTAAAAGACTGTCAATTGTTGAAATACAATTTTGTAACATAGAGACCAATCTTAATATTAGAGAAAAGGGGGGATGCTAACAACAGAATTTACAAAATATATCAATCAATGAGTTAGAAGTTAGCGAAACTTCTTTGTCAAACACCGACCCGGATGCACGCAGAAGACATCCACAGCGCCAAGTTCTTAGCAACCGCGCCTGTGCCAAACACACACACACACACACACACACACTTTGTCTCCTTTGGGCGCCAAGTTTCTATGGCTGGAGCCCCTTCACCGTGCCTCCCCTGCAAACACACACCCACACCGAGAGCACGCACCCAGCGCCAAAATTCTAAGGAATTGGCGCCGCCTTGCCTGCACGTGCCACACTTGCCTAGACACACACACACGCGCACGGCGCCGAATTCCCGTGGTGGCGCCTCTACACACTCGCACCGACACCGTGCGCATCATGCACTCACCAGCGCGCGATTCTCGGTGAATTGGCGCCTACACCCCGCCGACCACCAACCGGCATGATGGCGGCATTGTGCCTAGCAAATGGCGCCAAAAATAATCAACTAACCTAAGAGAATTGTTCACGCTTAAAGATATTTCATAAGATAGTTTCCTTGGAGCAGGTGAAAATAAATATATTTCATAGCTAGAAGTAGCACAATACAAAAAGTCATGTGAATCATGTATCTCATAGCCCAAAACAAACCCGGATAAAGCTTTTTAACCAAGGAGTCTAGTCAATACATCAAAAGGCTTAGTTGGATGACAAAACATTGATAATTAAAAGGCCTACACACAAAAAGGAAAAGAAAAAAACACTGATTTAACCTAACTCCCATAAATAGATATCACCTAGTCCTCAACAACCTTGACAAAGAGATATTTTCTATTTTTCTTGGCCACACCAAACTTCACAGAGGTCCCCGGAAGAAGACCATTCAAACCACGAAAGGTCACCCACCCTTGTAAACACAAAGAGAATTGAGTTTTGAACTTTGCCATTGAAACTTACACTTCCATTTCCTCCCACGAAAGTTGACTAAAGTGATGGAAGTAGCAGCAGGAGAGAAAAGCAAGCCGCAAAACCAACGTGAGGAACTGGAAAAAGTCGGAAAAGAATTTAAATAAGAATTTACAAAAATAGAATATCCCTTGAATGAGGGTAACAACAAAATAGAAGACTACAAATTTAAAAGGGTAATACACTGAAAAACTCATGCATACTGTAAATGGGTCTGTTAGTTTCCTCAAGAGAGATTGTTTTGGTCAAAGAGTGGTGAAAATGGATAGAATCAACAAAAAGGAATTCATCCTGGTCCTCATGAATGAGACTCATAGGGAGGTTAGGCTCTCCAAGACCAAAATTCTTAGGAGGAAATGGATATGCAACTTGGTTCCATAGCTTTGTCCTCGACGAGATATTTCAAAGGTCACACCCTTCATAAATTTAAGAGTGATCCACCACGGACAACAAAGCGTAAACCTCCCCAATGCGAAAGCAGAACCATGATTTAAGTAAACCCCGCTGGACGATGTTTAATGGAGATGACAAAAACATTACCCAAGCGGATCCATGAGGCGAACGATTGATGGCATATTGTTATAGAAGTCGCTAAGAAAAGAAGCGAGGAGTGGTGCATAGATGAATAAAAGAAGAGAATACAATTAGGAGCACACAATCATGAAAAAGCAGTGTTAAATGGAGAACACAGGAACTCACAAAGCCGAGGAACAAATTCAAATTCATAAGTCCGATATTTGTCAACATAGTCTGCAGATGTCGAGGATCCCGACTAACCAAATGCCATGCCAATCAACATAGAAGAATAAATTAGGCTAACTATAGCAGATCAAGACAATGTCTGTCATAAGCGATGAAGCAGGACCTAATATATCTACGAAAATACACCACAATGATGAACAATAACCTATCATAACTCGTAAATAAAGCTTGAACCACGAGTATAATAGACATAAAAACAAATGAGAATAATCAACGGCTAATACAATGTAAAAAAATCAAAGACAAAAATCAAACAATAAACCAGGAAGAGAACAAATACATGGTTTTCAAACAAACACATGGAATAAATCAATCATACATGGTTGGATAATCGAAGGGAAAAAAAGCAGAACAAATAGAGTTACCTCGTTTTCTTTAGCTACAATGTCAAGGGGGTCCATCTAGCAAAAGGAAAAATAAATGGTCAAACATACGTTAGGCCACTAAAACAAATATGCCTAAACACACAACAATATATAGGTAATTTTTTTTAGGAAAACAACAATTAAACCAGCTCAAACATTGAACCACACCGCTATTGTGTCAAGGATAAACCAGAAAAGAGTGAAAGTGGATTTTTTAGCAAAACAGCTATAAATTGAACTTCTTAGCATGGGCCTTATTTTAATATGAGGAATCAGTGATACATCAGAAAATAGTGAAAGTTGCTTTTTAACAAAACACCTATAAATCTAACTTATTTCATGAGTCTCATTTTAAAATGAGAAACCGATTGCCTAATAAAATCACGATAACAAAATTTAACCTCTTGGTTCCAATACGAGAAGAAACACCATTGACCTAAAAAGAATCCAAACCAAACTTAACACTAAACAAAGGGGCTAATCACAATATAAAGCATCGATCTAATTCAATGATTTTGATGCACATAGTTTCGTACTCGAGAACACGTATAACAATGTGAATAATGAGAAAGCAAATGTATATCCCGAAATGCATAGGAAAATCAATAGCGAGATAATGCAAACCAATTGAAGACAATGCAAATAATAAACAACAATAAACAACAAATGAATAAAGAGGAAAAGCAAAGCAATGCAAGTCACTGTTTGCGAGAAGACGCCAAGAGGAAAAAGGAAACCAAGAACACGAAATACAAAGCAAAATGAATGGAAGACAATGCAACAAACAACAAAGGAAGAAAAGTTGGGAGATAAAATGTGAAGACCAACCTCACAAACGCTGGGTGTAAAAATGATAAGTATGAGTGTTACGTTATGAGTATTTATACAAAGGGGATCAACATTCAATGCACATTAAATTAACAATGATCGGTGAATTAGGAAACAAAGAAGAGTCATGGTGAATGATGAACGAAAAAATTAAGTAAGGATTAGAGAAGAGTGTAGATTGAAGTAAGAAAAGAAAATTGCAAACCAAGTGTAGAAGAAAGAGGGAGATAACTTGTAAGCAAGAGTAGAAGGATAAGAGAGCAGCAAACAATTGAAGACATGTGGCGTTAGTAAGCTGAAGTAAATCTTTCACAACTGCATCAGCATCACACATGGCGCGAACTTGCTGAAACAAAGGAGATAACTTGTAAGCAAGAGGAGAAGAATAAGAGAGCAGCAAACAATTGAAGACATGTGGCGTTGATAACTGAACTAAATCTTTCACACTGCATCACAGCATTACACATCGCGAAATTGCGCTGAAACTAAATCTTTGGCAATATACTCACTCTTTCAAGCTGCCATAACATTAATTCATTACCTACATACCTGCATCAGCATTAGCTTAGTTGGCAGCTCACACCACTTGGATCCAACATGGCACAAATGGCTCCCATTAATTGACCGGAGCAATGGCGTGGAGGAGGGGCGTTTTGGCGGGAATGACATGGCATTGGTGACATGGAGACTCAACAGGATGTATTGTCTTTGATTCCTTATTTTGTACCCCACTGTTTACCAATATACTCCACTCTATATTTTTGGACCGACATACCCCCACTCTATATTTTGTACCCCACCATTTACCAATATACCTCTCATTTTGTACCTCACTGTTTACCAATATACCTCCACTATATATTTTTGGACCGACATACCAAATTTTTTATTTGTCCAACACTCTTTTTTTATCCACTTTTGGTGGAAAAATTTTATTCCCACCATTTACCAATATACTCCTCATTTTGTACCCCACTCCAATATACCCCCACTCTATATTTTTGGACCGACATACCCCTGACAATTTTTTTTTGTCCAACACTTTTTTTTTATCAACTTTTGGTGGGAAAATTTTATTCCCACCATTTACCAATATACCCCTCATTTGTACCCCACTCTACTCTATATTTTTGAACCGACATACCCCCACTTTATATTTTGAACCCCACCATTTACCAATATACCCCTCATTTTGTACCTCACTATTTACCAATATACCCCCACTCTATATTTTTGGACCGACATACCCCTGACAATTTTTTTTGTCCAACACTTTTTTTTTATCAACTTTTGGTGGGAAAATTTTATTCCCACCATTTACCAATATACCCATCATTTGTACCCCACTGTTTACCAATATACCTCTACTCTATATTTTTGGACCGACATACCCCCACTCTATATTTTGTACCCCACCATTGACCAATATACCCCTCATTTTGTACCTCACTATTTACCAATATACCCCCCACTCTATATTTTTGGACCGACATACCCCTGACAAATTGTTTTTTTGTCCAAGACTTTTTTTTATTATCAAATGTACCCCTCATTTTGTACCCCACTGTTTACCAATATATCCCCACTCTATATTTTTGGACCGACATTGTTGCTTCATCCCACCAAGGGCTATTGTTGCCTCTTCGTCTTATATATATGTGTTGCGTATTTTTATACCCCCCTCATAAAATGTTAATGTTTTTTCGAAACTACATCTGTAGGCCTGTTAATCACCTCCCCGTGCATCACACGGGTAATCGTCCTAGTTAGTTTAATTCTCTGAAGCTCTGTTAGTAATATGAGTTGGTAGGGGGAGTAGATACTATACTACTAGCTAGGCTAATTTATAATTGAAGTTGATAACAAGGAAGTAAAAAATCTATTTCGGGATTGCAAATCACTTTGGGATCCAATAAATAGAGTTATAATAAATAGATTGGTTTGTGTAAAAAAAATAGATTGGATTTAAGATTCAAATTAGTTTTTCAAAATTTATATTAATTATCTGAAATTGCACTTTTTGTCCTTTATCTTTGACTTTGATTTTATTTTGGTCATTTATCTTTATTTTTCCTGTTTTGGTCACTCTTCCTCCATTTTTGTGTCATTTTTGTCCTTTTTTTTTGCACTTTCCGTCCATTAACTTAACAAAAAGGACGGAAAATACGAAAAAATTATCAAAATGACACAGAAGTGGAAAATGAGGGACCAAAACGAAAAAAAAGAAGATAAATGACCAAAGATGCATTAGGCGGTACAGATCAGCTAGCAAGAGGAGAGTTGTTCATGGGAGGGTATGGACCTAGTTGCCCCCAAGTGAATCGGGATCAGCTAAGGAGGCGATGGTGTGAGTGACTTCATTCCCTTCACGCGGAGTCCAAGTAAAACCACACCAAATGACATTCATTTTGAGTTCATAAAAAGTTGCACTATTTGAATAAAAGGTGGCATATTTCTTAAAAGGTAAAATTAAGTGATATGGCATAATTAGATCCACCAAAAAAATCAGTTTACAATTAGAGATATTCCAAGTGTAAGCATCTAATAATTTTTTTTTGGGTGAAGAGCATATTCAAACTTTAAACTTTGGGAACAAACAACTATGGTTGGCAAAATAAATATAATTATTCATCATTTTTTTAAAAGCAAAATAGGAGTCTCATTAAAACCTTTTGATGTAAATCTCTTCTTAGGGAAAAAACATCAAGAAAGAAAAAGAGTATTTCCCCTAAATTTTATTGATAAAAAAGAGAAAATAAACATAAAATATGGGGGGGATAGACCAATAATACCCATGAGTCTAACCAACATTATAACTGAAAGGAAATAAAAATAATTCTATACAATTGTGGGAAAACATCACTATAACAACTCTCATCCCAACCAACCAAGAGTTGGACTAAAGTCGAGAATAATCATTTGCAGCACACCAAGCCCGAGAAGCAAAAGGAAAACTCAATCCATCAAAAGAAAGATAGAAATCAGCAAAATCATAGTTAGGCAAACCTAACCTATTCCTGAAAAAATCCACAACAATGAAACTTAGAATAAGTATAAAAACATCTCTCAAATATATCTATTATAAAAAAAAATATTAATGGATTGGATCCAATCTATCCAGTAAATTTTGTGGATGATTAATGATCCATCATCCACTATTATTTTTTGAAATCTGTTGGATTAGATTAAATATCCAAAAAAAAAACCAATGAATAATTATTATTAAGTAAAATATATATCAATTAGATTAATAATATTATTAGGTATATAAAAAATAAATCCATTCGATTATATTTTTTTAGTTACAAAATTTTTAGAATGAGGGGATGACACCCAAGTCTAAGGCAGAGAAAACATTCGAACTCTCAACGTCACACCCAGGAATGGACATCTGGAGTATGGACAAATGAGTGAAATAATAGAGACTGGCCCAATAAAAGATCTAAAGATAACTCAAAGCCATATCTCTAGTCTATGTGGACCTCAACACAACCTTAAAAAACAATATACACTGGATCAAGTATTTTATAAGTGCAATCAAAATTATAGAAGTGCAATAACATACCTAGAATCTTATAACCGAGTGGCTAGTGCATTTAATGCAACTTTCCTAATTTCCCCATCTCGTTCAAATTTATTAAACTTGCTACAATTTGCAATGATTTTAGTTTGTCCACTAATCTGTCGACAAAATGTCGGGAATAAATTTCTCTGTAAATACCGAAAAGAAAAATTCAATAAAAGCATTAGCAACAATACCTCAAAGACCATGATGATCGAGGATAAATCCTATAAGATCAAGACATTCAATTCGAGTTCGGTTGTTCTTAGAGCGCAACCCTCCAATATATAAGGAAAACATTTGGATGCGTAATATATGACGACAAATCTGTTTGGTCGGCTCCCGCTTTTTTTTCCCGTACTTTCTCAATGTTATGCCTAAGCTGCAGATTTATAAATTAAGAAATGAACTTCTACTAACTTCCATCTGCGAACTAAATTAGCGATTTTCGTAGTACTCGGAAAGTCGGGCATGGAAGAAAAATTGCCCTGCACCTATCTACTTACTATACAAATTTACTGAATTCACTTAAACCACCCCCAAAGATTTGAATATAATATGCATGGTATGGAAGAAAAATTGCCAATTCGGACTCTGTTGAACTTGATAAAACAAACCTTCTCTGTTAGGCATGGAAGAAAAATTGCCACTTCTGGACTCTGTCAAAGAGTACCCTTCATCCTTCAATGTGTCAAGCGGATTCGGGAAGAAATTCTAGCTTTGAGCAATTAAATTGCATGAAAGTTAGGACCAATACATTACACTTCATAAACAAAGAAGATGAGAAAAGAAAATATTTATTTGATACAATCGTTGTCAATGCTAGTGTTAAAAAAGAATACAATGGAGAAAACCAACAAATTCATAAAATATATGAATGAATATTGTGGAAGTAATGATGAAATTAAAAGGGAAAACTAAATAGCACCTTTAGTAGACTGTTGTGTTTGATTTTGCAGAATCGCAACACAAACCACCTCAAGAGAATGTCCAAAACTTCGATAATTTCATTCGCAATGGATGGAAGTGCTGTGATGTGCAATAGATGATTGTATAGTACATTCACCATTGGAAAAGCACAAATATCATTAAGAATGTGAAAAGAACATCACCTCCTGCGCAAAGCATTTCAATTCCATCAATTTGCTTTTTAAAATCCGCACTCAAGAGTCTTCTATGTAAATCCTCTCAAGTACTTCATCATATCATTCTACAAATTGCACACAGACATTATTAAAATTCAAAAATTATAGGAAACTGTTATGCATGATAGTTCCTTAAAGAACAGCCTACCTCGAGATCTTGAATTTGCTCAATTCGTGGGTCTTCAAACTTAAACCTTCGAACCACCATTCTCTCTCTATCTTCCCGCATGCAAGGCAAACGGACAATTCAAGAATACACCTTACGAAGATTTTGATATGATGAAAAAAAGCAGTTAGGAATATAAATCAAACAAAAGAGCGATCAACATAAGGCAACTCAACATACAGAAGATATGACTCTATTTCCATGTTTTGAAACACCATTGGCGATTGATTTCCCAACTTTTGAAACACCTTTGGATGCTACACCTCATGTAGATGCTCTGGGTAGCTCGAATGACTCTAAAGACAAAAACATTTAAGGGGTAAAAAAGAGATGAATATAAGAGGCGAGAAAATTTTTCATGATAAGCACCAACCATATGAAGCAAAGAAGGGCAAAAATTAGCTATGATACCAAAGAACGCACCTTGAAACGCTCCATGTGGTTTTATCTTTTCAAGAACAAGGGACAATCTTTGGTCCATGAATGTCTTTAACTATCTTTTCAATCTAAATAAACAAATTATTTCATGGTGCTTGGTATCACATGATGTTGAGAACTAAGGAAAAAACATTTTTATCATACACATACCATTTCAGTCCACTAACTCTCAATATCTCGTTAATACAAGCCTCTACGCCTTGCGAACATCGGAGGATTTATCCTACAAAGAAACCATCACAAATTTTATTCCAAGATACCATGCATTAAAAGCGATTTGATCTCGACAAACACGGAAGGACAAATTGAGTAAGCGAGAACATCTTGTCATTGCGAGAAGAAGAGGTTGGCCAAAGCGGTTGTGCGGCTCAAAGCCAAAACTACTTAGGCGAGAAAGTTGCCTCGATAACCAATCAAAAGATCTTTACGCCCTTCCGCGCCAAGCTTAGAATCCACCAAAGCAATTGCAACATAAGGAACCTGCAGTAACACAATGCTCGGGACAAAGAAACTACGACAAAATAATAACAGAATACAATAACAGATGGACCATTTTGTCAAGATGAACTACCATGACCCGGTTTCTTTAAGAAAATCAATTAAATCTGCAAAACAAGAGTTGCATCAAAACTAAGAAACTTGAAAAGAATTATGCATAACCAAAAATATAAATTTATATGTATTTGAAAAACATTTAATTACAGATAACATACCTTGAGCTTTAGATGTGATACACCAAAATCCTCAACAGCAGAAACCATCCACAAAATTCCTCGCTAAGGACCTTGGGATTCTTATGCTCCTTCATAATCTTGTACACCTACAACAAAAACAATGATAAAATAAGAGAGCAAAAGTAAAATAAATAGAACTTAAAATTACCATTCAACTTCCAAATACTTAAATAGATTCAAATTCATAGTTCAAAACATAACATGAACAACTAAATTAGTTAAAACAAATCTGTCTAAACTCAAACAGATGAAATAACCTAAATCGAAATTAGCAACAAATTAGGGTTTAACAATAGGGAAATTGGGATTTAGGGTTCAAAAAATTGGGATTTACTGGGTTCAACAAAAATTGGGATTTAGGGTTAAAAAAATTGGGATTTAGGGTTTAACAATAACTGAAATTAGCAACAAATTAATGATAATGGCAAGTCTTACCTATAGTACGTAAGACGCGTCGGCGGAGGAGATCGGTGGAGAACAGGAGAACGGCGCCAACGAACAAAATCAACGAGGAAGCGGCTGGGAGAGGAGAGGGAGAGAGAGAGAGGCGCGAGGAGAAAGAGAGAGGCGCGATGGGGAGAGGCCGTGGAGGACGGAGGAGGACCTGTGGAGGACGGAGGAGGTCGTGGGACTGAGGTCGTGGGGACGGTGAAGGAAAAGCTGCATTCTCTCAAGTTTAAAAGCGAGGTTTGGTGAAATAATTCTGAGGTCGTGGAAGGAGTCCTCGTTTTATTTGGGATTTGTTTTTTGCCACGGGTTTGCGACGACTTGTTCGTCGCAAATTACTGAATTAGCGACCAAAATCATTTTCCGTGGCAAATTTGAGCGGGATTTTTAGCGCCTAGTCCATAAAACCTTTTTCGTCGCAAATCCGTGGCAAATTAGCGACGGCCAATCCTCCGTGGCAAATTTTAGTGGCAATGCAAGCTTATTCTTGTAGTGTATAAAGGAAATTACATTTACCTGATCTCAAATAAATAAAATGTAATAATTTTTTAAAAGAAAATAACAATAGTAATATAACTAAAATAAAGATTAAAGATAAAATACTATCCATAAAAAGTAAAAAGAAATAATTTATTTTTGTTTACCGTGTTATTGCTGTGCAATATCCACCAGCTTTCCTAGTATCTAATTTACGCTGAGAAACCTGGCTGGCCAGGTGTATACCCGATTTTACAGTGCAGAGTCGCCCCTATGGGAGAGACTTTTGAATTGTGTTTTTTTTCAATTTCTTTTATATTAATATATAAAACTAATTAAATGCTAAAATTAATTTTAAAAAAAAAAGTGGTGGACTTCATAGCAAGGACCTGTGAGTGTGGGAAATTTCAGGCACTTCACTATCCTTGTTCACATGTGATCGCAACATGCTCAAAATATTGTTACGACCACATGCGCTTCGTGCCCCTACAATACACAATGCAGAATATTTTCAATACATAGCTTGTGGAGTTCCCACCATTTCCAACTGAGTTGTCATGGTCTGATTTCAATGGTATAAAACATGATCCAACTAAAAAGCGAGATAAAAAAGCCGTCCACAGTCTGCCCGTATTCGTATGGAGATGGGTCAAAGAGAAAAGGGTACCCACACCAAGAGAGGTATATGTAGAAATTAGGGTCACAACAGAAACAACTACCTAAACCGCAATCTAGACTAGTCACATTTTAAACCTTTGTAATCTCGTACTAGTTAAATAAATACAGTTATTTTCATATTTCTATATAGCGTAAATTATTATTTTACCATTATTTATCTAATTAGTTAGAAATAACAAAATTAATTTTCAAGTTAATTTTAGAATTTAATTAGGTTTATATATATATATATATATATATATATATATATATAAACGAAATTGATAAATAAAAAACACGATTGTAAGTTTCTCCCACATGGAGCGACTTCTACACTGTAAAACAAAAAAAAATTGCAAAATTGCAGTGCAGGAGTCGTTACCACAGGGGTCAACTTCTAGCCTAAAAAAAGTGTTCTACTTTAGTAATTAATCTAAGAAAATTATATTTTGGTATTTTTTTTAGTCCATATACATTTTTTTTCTATAAAATCTAAACTCATTTACCTTTTGGACCAACCTTCTTGATAAAGAAAAGAGAAATTGATATAAAGCTGTCACAACAGCATAAATGTTGACCAAGATTGACATAACAAATTGAATAAAGGAAAAAAATTGATGACGACTACATAATAATAATAATAATAATAATAATAATAATAATAATAATAAACAGAAACAAGTAAATTGTCCTGGAGGAAGTACCAATCACACACAAACAAATGGCGCACGGCCTTCGGCCCTCTTTGTACCCAAAAAATGGCGCTCTAATGCATAGAACTATAATGGACTAGCCTCATTACACGTGCGATGCACATGGTGAGTTAGTGTTGATGAATATATTTACACTAAATTAATATTTGTTAATTAGAAGTAAGTGTAATTCGGAATCAAACATAATATGAAAAAAGTCTTAAAGAGTTTTATTAACATAATCTATATTCATTAAATATAATATACAAACTTAACGCATAGGCTAATCAAAACCATATTCCTGCAACGTATATCACTCTCGACTCTTCATAATTGGGAACTTCAACTTGATCGTTAAAGCTAGCAACAATGGCTAAAATTAGTAAATGTGTGTTTGTACTTGTTAATGCTAATTATATCTAATCTAATATCTATTTATCTATTTATACAAATAAACTACCTACAAAATTACCACTTTAGATCTCTTATTAACAAGACAGATATTCATTTTAAGGATAAAAATGTCATTTCTCTCTTTTTCTTTTTCTTCTTACACTCTCTTTCCTCTTTTTTACTTTTCTCTTAGACACTCTTTCTTACTTTTTTCTCTTTCTTCCTTTTCACTTTTCTCATACACTCTCTTTCTTCCTTTTTTTTCTTTTTACTTTACTTTTATTTTTCCATAAACAATTATTCTCTTCCTCTTCACTTCACTTTAGTTTTTTTTAACTAAATTTCTAAATTTATACAAACACTACTCTACTTAAATTACTCTACTAAAATTATCTTCTCTTTTCTCTCTGAAATCTGTTTACAATCTTATTGATAATCTACTATCACCTCTTATTAATAACCTACTATCTATATTTTACTATCTACTAATATACTAAAATAATTAATTAAAACTACAGGGGATAACTACAATGATAAATAAAAAACATGAGAACAAATGATTAATCTTTGTCATTGATAATTAACTTTTTTAAACTACTGATTAATATTTAAATTAATACAAGAAGATTTAATGACTATTTAAACTACTGAGTAATATTTATATTAATAATCTACTATCTCTCTTTTACTAATTACTATCTACTATAATATACTTTTCAACTAAAATAGTCAATCGAAACTACGAGATAACTGCGCTGATATATAAAAAACACAGAATAACTGCAATGATATATATATATATATATATATATATATATATATATATATATATATATAAAAACACGAGATTAATATTTGTCATTGATAATTATAATTTGTGAAGACTATCATAAACCTACTATCTAAAACACGAGAAGGCTTGGTGGCTATTTAAACTACTAATTAATATTAAACAAATATTTCTTATTGATAATTTACTATCTAACTTTTATCTATTTATACAAACAAACTACCTACAAAATTACCACTTTAGATCTCTTATTAACAAGACACATATTCATTTTAGGGATAAAAATGTCATTACACTATTTCTTTTTCTTCTTACACTCTCTTTCTTCCTTTTTTCTCTTTCTTCTTACACTCTCTTTCTTCATTTTTACTTTTCTCTTACACTCTCTTTCTTACTTTTTTCTCTTTCTTCTTACACTCTGTTTCTTCCTTTTCACTTTTCTCCTACACTCTCTTTCTTTGTTTTTTCTTTTTACTTTACTTTTATTTTTTCATAAACAATTATTCTCTTCCTCTTCACTTCACTTTAGTTTTTTTAACTAAATTTCTAAATTTATACAAACACTACTCTACTTAAATTACTCTACTAAAATTATCTTCTCTTTTCTCTCTGAAATCTGTTTACAATCTTAGATAATCTATTATCACCTCTTATTAATAATCTACTATCTATATTAAACTATCTACTAATATACTAAAATAATTAATTAAAACTACGGGATAACTACAATGATAAATAAAAAACACGAGAACAAAGGATTAATATTTGTCATTGATAATTAAATTTTTTGAACTACTAATTAATACAAGAAGATTTAATGACTATTTAAACTACTGAGTAATATTTATATTGATAATCTACTATCTCTCTTTTACTATCTACTATAATATACTATTCAACTAAAATAGTCAATCGAAACTACGAGATAACTGCGCTGATATATAAAAAAACACAGGATAACTGCAATGATATATATAAAAAAACACGAGGTAATATATTTGTCATGATAATTATAACTTGTGAAGACTATCATAAAGCTACTATCTAAAAACACGAGAAGACTTGGTCGCTATTTAAACTACTAATTAATATTAAACAAATATTTCTTATTGTTAATTTACTATCTAACTTTTACTATCTACTATAATCTACTAATCAACTAAAATAATCAATTGAAACTACGAGATAACTACACTGATATATAAAAAACACGAGATAACTGCAGTGATATATAAAAAAATACGGGAATAATATTTGTCATTAATAATTATAATTTTTGAAGACTACTATAAACCTACTATCTAAAAAAATAAGAAGGTTTAATGACTATTTAAACTGATTAATACCTAAAAAAGACAAACAATTGTCACTGTTATATAAAAACACGGGATAAATATTTCTTATTGATCATCTACTATCTATCTTTTACTATCTACTATAATCTACTAATCTACTATCTATATTTTACTATCTACTATAATAATCAACTAAAATAATTAAGTGAAATTACGATATAACTGCAATGATAAATAAAAAACACGGGATAACTGCACTGATATATAAAAAAACAAAGGATAATATTTGCCATTGATAATTAAAATTTTGAAGACTATAATAAACCTACTATGTAAAAAACAAAAAGATTTACTGACTATTTAAACTACTGATTAATATTTAAAATAAATATTTTTTATTGACAATCTACTATCTCTCTTTTACTATCTACTATAATATACTAATCAACTAAAATAATCAATTGAAACTACGAGATAACTGCACTAATATATTAAAAAAAATGGGATAACTGCAGTGATATATAAAAGCATGAGATTAATATTTGTCATTGATAACTATAATTTTTGAAGTTTATTATAAATCTACTATCTAAACAAACAAAAAAGCTTAATGACTATTTAAACTGATTAATACCTAAAAAAGACAAATAATTGTCACTGATATATAAAAAACACGGGATAATTATTTCTTATTGATCATCTACTATCTATCTTTTACTATCTACTATAATCTACTAATCAACTCAAATAACCAATTTAATCTATGAGATAAGTACACTGATACATAAAATACACGAGATAGTTGCACTGATATATAAAAAAAATACGGGGATAACTGTAATGATATATATAAAAACATGGGATAGCTGCACTGATATATAAAAACACGGGATAACAATATAGATATATAAAAAATACTGCACTGATATATAAAAAACACCGGATAAATGCACAATTGTTTTTAAATAATACTTTTACATTTTTAGATTTTAATATTTATCTATTTTTTATTTGAAACTCCTTTTTTATCTACTTTAAGTTTGTTTTTATTTTCACGGGATATTGTTCAGACTATTTAAATACTATCTAAGTTCATTCATAAAAAGAATATGACAGCACCCGTGCGTATGCACAGGTATCCTACTAGGGGTGAAATATTCTTTCATGGTTATATTGGTGAGAAGATTCAATTGTGGGAGGGGGAAATATTGTGGTAAGGTAACTAGGGGTGTTCAAAACCGAACCAAACCAATAGGAAAACCGCAAACCGAACCAAACCAAACCGAAAACCGCAAAAAACCGCTTTTGATCGGTTTTGTTCGGTTCTTTTTTTCATTGCACCACGGGGTTTGGTTCGGTTCGCGGTTTTGTTTTCCAAAACCGAACCAAACCAAACCAAACCGCAAGTAACACTAAGGCTTGTTGAATTACAACTTTCTTTACTAACTTACTAACCCAATTGCAACTACAACCCAACTCTCACTCACTTACTAGCCCAAATCCAATTAATTCTTTGACTCACTTACAAATAATCCATATTGTTATGCTATATTTAAAAATTACAACAAAATATTTTATTCAAATTCTTTTAAACATTGTCTTAGCTATTTGAAAAAAATTAATAGAGAATGATTTATATACTACATATATTTGAGTAGATTTTTTCTTAATGATTTATGTTAGCCTTTTTTAAGTTAGTTAATTTTAACTCCGTTTTAAATTAATTTTGTCTTGGAAAAAACCGAACCAACCGAACCAATCCAAACCGCATTGGTTTGGTTTGGTTTGGTTTTATTTTAGGAAGCCCACCGAACCAAACCAAACCACATGATGTAATTTTACCTTGCAGTTCGGTTCACTTTTTATCTCAAAACCGAACCAAACCGCACCGCAAACACCCCTAAAGGTAACTTCCTTTCCTGCATATTATTCTTTCATGGTTCTATTACAAAGTGGCATTTGAAGTTAGGAAAATCACATAGATTCATTAAAACATTGGTGAGACGATTCAATTTGGGGAGGGGGGAATATTGTGGTAAGGTAACTTCCTTTCCTACATTATTCTTTCATGGTTATATTACGAAGTGACATTTGAAGTTAGCGAAATCGCATAGATGTTTGTTCCACTTTCTTATTTGAATCACGCGTTGTTTAAGGTGTTGCAATATCATGTTTACTCAATCTTTTTTAGATTAGTAAGGTTTCAATAATGATTCTCCTTTATACTTTTGAATGTGTTTCGAAAGTATCCAAAATGTTTCCTGACGTTGCATGTCTAGAGTTATTTTAGGAATTGGTAACACATTGAATAAACATCGAGTGGTTTAGCATAACTTTTAGATTATATTTAGTTGATTATTTGTGGTGTTTTAATGTTGATAAAATTGGTCCAGAAAACAACAGAATATAATTCACTCACTCAAAGATTAATTTCGTCTCTCTTCCTTTTCATCCGACTTTTTTGTAAGCGGGTCCTAGGTCTCTCAGAAAATTAGTTTTTGGCTATAGGTTGGTTGGTTATAATTCTCGCATCAAGGACATCTTCTGGTTTTCTAACTTTTGTTAGTTAGCATTTTTTTTTAGTTTTTAAGATGGAATGTTTTAGGGGACTCTGTTAGGGACACCCTATTATTGTTTTGACTTTAACTTCTCTTATGCCAAGGTTTTGGTTTAGTCCCCCTTGTGCTCTTCCTATGCTCTTTCTCTTTCTCTTTTTTAATAAATTCTGGCAGGATGCCCGTTTGCTTAGAAGAAGAAAAAGATAAATATGTGTGAGTAACATAACCATGAGTAAAGATTTAATCTTGATTTATTTGTTGGTATCTTCTTGATGAAAATGCATTATTGGGCAGATAAAAAGCAAGTTCATTTTTGTCAAAGAAAATAACTTTATTTTTCTTCTTTGTGGTTTAGATAATTATAAATGGTATCCATATATTAATTTTTTTTAACTGCAATTAATATATTGTAAATTTAATTAAAATATACAATTTAATTTTTTTAAATTTATTTATGGCACATAATTTTTATCCATCTTAATCGAGAATTTTTAGATGCTACTTTCAATTTCAATATTTTTTGTGTAGGTATACTAAAATTGCTCTCATGTAATAAAATATTTGTATTTGGGTTGGGTTTGGTGCACTTGATTTGCATTTAATATATATAAGTTTATATTACAAATTATAAATTTATAATATACATTGAAGTTTTTATAATATTTGTATTTGGCTTGGCTTTGGTGCGCTTGATTTTCATTATAAAGTTTTTATATCTCTATTGAATTTCAATATTTGCTAATATTAACATTCATTAGTTTTTTTTGACAGATTAATATTCATTAGTTAATATTTAAAATTTAGATAGATAATGTAATGATATGTGCTCTGCATGGTTTATTGTGGATATGCACGTTATTTTAATTTCATATAAAAAATATATGTAGTTGTTGATTTCACATTTTTGGTTTAATTTGTTAGAAATAATATAATCAAAAAATTATATTATCTTGTAACATGACACCTTTGAGTTTCTTGTTTATCGTTGTTACACAAAATCACATGAGGTAAATGAAATCTTGCGCGCGTAGATATGGATGTAATTAGACATGATTTTAAATCGATTTTCTGGATTGAAAATTAAATTTATTTTTCATATTGAGAAATTAAAATCAACCCATAAATGTTAGGATACTAATTAGGTTTCATTACCTAAAATTTGATTTTGAATTTGAATTTTGAATCAGGAAAAATGGTAAGGATAAAAAGGGATTGAGTATTAATGATATTAATCCGGAATTGATACTAATAATGATTTTTTTGATTAATTTTTATTTTGAATTCTTACAGAGAATCAATGGCCATTAGGTGTGTTAATGCTATTATTTTGTTGCAAATTAATTATTCTGTTTAATTATGATTAAATTGTATATATATTTTTACCCAACATCAATATATTAAAAAGGCAAAAATACTTTAATGGAATACTCCCAAATTCATTGTTGTATGCAATTAATGTGTTTAAATAGTCATTTGTATCACATCAAATTTCAAATAATACAATTTGAATTCAAATTGAAAAAAGAGGGAATTTCAGTAGTAGGTTAATATTTCAAAAGTGTATAATGAAATTGAAATTGTAAATTAAAATGACTGTAAGTTACATTTTGTTATTTTTTCTGGTGTGTCGTAATTTTTATCAGGCTAGGTTATGCATACTATGTGACAACAATTGATTTACGAAATTTTAGTATATAAAAACATTATAATCCATTGTTTCTTATTTTTGTTTTTTTGATTTAGTTGTTATTTATTTTTGAATTAAGTTGTTAGTTTATTTCACATAACAAATTATTTAATACTCAATGTTAAAGCAGTTGTTATTATGCTTATTGGAAGCCTTTTTTTTTTAATGTTAAAATAAAAAACGAAAAAACAATTGAATAGTTATAATTGTGTCCCATTATTGTTGTTTTTTATGTATATAAATAAATAGCTATAATTGTGTTTTTTTTTCTTGAATTAACACCTAATAAATGCGCATGACATGGAAAATGTGTAGGTGATAGGTAATTAAAATTTTGATTATGTGACCTTAATTTGCTCAAATCCTAGGTGGATAGCCTAGTTGATTGACAAATCATATTTTGTGCCCCTTGTTTCATTTTCATTTGTATATATATATATATATATATATATATATATATATATATATATATATATTCATTAAATGCTATTTACAATCAAAATACTAAAAAGCGAAAATTAACTTTAATACTCGTTGGTGTGAAATGACCAAAATTAACTTTTTAAAGATTATAGAAATGATGATTCTAAAAAATCTAAAGAGAAGAATTATATCTCGTAAAAAGAGTTTAAAAATAAATTTATTTTAAAGTAGTGTGAATTAGACTTTTAAACATACTATACTATTTACAATCAAATATTAAGTGTGAGACTAAAATAAAAATATAAACCTCAAATTTTAAGTATCATTCTAATACTTGTTGGTGTGAAATAACCAAAATAAAGGTCATAAAAAAAGAGGGGTCAATTGGAGTAGTCATTAAAGAAGCTAAAGAGGGTGAATGAGTGTGAGTACTTACAAAAAATAAATATAAAAAGAAATACAAAGAAAAAATTATAAAAATAAATTAAGTAATTTTTTAAAGCGGTGAGTTGCATTTTACGTAAATTAATTTGTGAACCATTAATTTTTTTTTCCAAACATTATATTAATCAAAATACATTGTCTAGCATTGATTTTTACGTATTTTGTCATGAAATTAATTTTTTCCATCAAACCATGTTATTGAGGAACAAACTTCACGTATTTGAACATCTAAATTTTTTCCAGACTCTAAGTATCTCAAAACACACAGTTTAACATCACACTTTACATATTTTGTCACGAAATTAATTTTTTTCACCAAACCAAATATTGAGGAACGAAGTTCGTGAATATAGATATCTAAAAAAAATTTGGCTCCAAAAGTACCTCAAAACACATTGCTTAGCATCACACTTTATGTATTTTTTTTTTCAGAATCTAAAGAACCTCAAAACACACTGTTTAGCAGCATAAAGTACAAACAATGCACTACTTAAAATATTAAAAAAAATCTTAAGAAAAATTATTAGTAGTCTTGATTTTATAAAAAGTGTTGTCTAATTTATCATTTAACTAGTTATCTCTCTCTACATAGGTAAATGTAAATCATTTATTAAATGTAAAAATTGTCTTAATTAAGAAGGGTGTTAATGAAAAAATATTAAATGTTTCATTGAAAGTGTAACATAATCAATTTGGAACAAATTACTTTTGCTAAAGCAACATAAAATGAGGCGGAGGTAGTATAAGCTTAAACGCTATATAAAGTAGCCTTTGAAAAATGTTAAATTATATTCAAAAAAATGCTGTATGTTACTGCTTCCCAAACAAATCTACTTTTTTTTAGCTCGTCAGATACTTGCCAAATCTACTATTCGCTAACAGATATGAGACTTACAAAACAGATCTTAAATAGATTGATGTATTATGTAAATTCAACAATTATAATCCAGTTCAAATTTTAATACAACCAGTACCACCATTCAATACAAAGCAAAACATACGAACGCTTTGCATTTTACGAAAATCAGCAATTTTTTGATTAGTAAAATCAACTTACATTATACATGCCATGTCATTCTTTAAAATTCGTTTAGTACATTTAAGCATTTCTCTAATACAACTAGATATCTCGTGTTAAGCAAAAAACCTGTTTACTAATTTTGGTCATCGTGTACAAATATTTTCACTAAAGAAAGTATATCAGCAAAACGGCTAAAGAGAAAAAGATCAAACAGCAAAGGCCAATCCATAAGACCATAACTAGCCATAATAACATCAGTGAAACACTAAAAACAGAGTATGGCTTCAAAAGCTTCATTCCTTCCCAACACGTAAAAACTACATATGTACCTTTCATAGTTTTAAAAGCTTCCGATGGGAGCCATAAAAAGAAGGATGTCACCTAGACATAATGACTTTGCTGTCACGAGTGTCAAATACTAATCGACACATCTGAAATTCTCCCACTGTTGCTAACATTTCATTAAGGCAGAAGTAACAAATTTCCTTTCATTACTTTGCAGCATACAAAATATATCCCAAGTACCGGATCATTGGCCAATATTCCGGCATTACTAAACAAAAAATGTCAAAATTTAACTTAGTGTGATGGACTCACTCCATGATCCATGCTAGTTTTTAACTACTGAAGTCTGATGGTGTAGAAACCACTCCATCCGGATTGTAATTCTGTTCTCCATTTTCTTCTCTGTTGTCAGCTGTATTTGAGCCCCTCTAATTATATAATCTTTGATATAGAGATCGTCTTGCCCATCTCTTTCATTGACATTATCATCAATATCCATATCTTCCTCATCATCCTCATTATAGTGGCTCTGTTCTATGAAGTTCTCAGATTTCCCACTAAATCCACACGGATATCTATTATTATGATCCACCAGATAATCATATGCATCACCAGTTGCTTGATAAACATCATCTTCATAGTCTGATATCTCTGATTTACTAGCATTGAGAGCATTGGCTTCCATTTTACGTTCATTAATCTCCTCTCGGACAAAGATAGGTGCTTCCTCGGTAATATCTTTTGGGGTATCCCTCTCACCACTGATCACATCCATCTTGGCTGCCGGTTTCTGCTTGCTTCTAATGCTCCTCCGCCCGCGAACATGTCCCTGCCTGTGTGTCTTCCCTTTCCATCCAAGTAACTTTTCTATTTTCCTGCTGTTAGAGGCATTGCTTCTCTTTCTGGAATTGGATCTTGAACTACCAATCCTTTGCTGTGGCCTACCATCACGAGAATGGCCCCAGCCTTGTCGAGTCCTTTGTCCTCTGCTGTAGCTCTTAAGGCCAGGACCAAGATCAACCGAATTCTCTACACTATGCTTAGACTGAAATGCAGTTTCAATCGCACCAGCATTGTGGTAATTTTTGGCAGCAGCATATTTTGATGGTAGCTTCTGAAAGATAGATACAATAAGTTATTGGGGAAATTCAAATAAAAACATACATGTGCCAACAAACGCACGAGTCATGTCCCCTCACCATACTTTTTAAATAGCGAGTAGACCCAAATGTAGAGAGATACTCAAATGAAGTTGGGCAGAATCATCACAGAAATGTTGAACGGAAAAAAGAATACTTATAGATTTATCAAGTAACCTTAAAGGTTTGTTCTTTCTTTTTCTTTTTTATGAAAAAGAAAACCTCAATTCAACAAAAATTGTTTAATTGTTTATGATAAAATCAAAAGCTTTAAACATTTTCCATCTGCACCTTAGTACCATTCTTGCTGGAATTTCACATAGCTTAAACATTGCTTTAAGGGTACTCAAGACCCAGTGCAAAGTTGATTGAGCCTGGTCTGGGTTTCAGGAAAACAAGCCCAGTTTATTTCCACTTTATCGGGAGCTTTATAATATCAACTATCGAGTTGCCCCATTTTTTCACCATAGTAAATAGTTCACTATCAAAGTAGGAGAACAAAGAACTCACCAAAACAATTCCAACTTTCTTATCCTTCTCAGACTCCAGCTTTTGCTGTGAGGTGTAAAAGATGCATGCGTCCAGTTCCATGAGCCTTAGAGCGACAGCAGCAGTTGTATTTGGTACCCAAGAAAGTACAGGTATCCTTTGACCATCAATAGTATCACTAAGGGGACATCCAGAAGAACTGCCGGAACCCAACAACTCACTAGTAGTTTCAAAGTTTGAAGCCAAATAATCCCTTTTTATAGCACCCTCCAGTGCAGTCAACATCTGCAAAGAATGTGATGATGTCTTAGACATTAGTAGCATTAGTAACATCTACAAATAAATAAAAAGCTATACATTTTCTGTTGCGTCAAGGTAGAAACAAAGAAGAACAAACAATATAACCCATTATGATGAACAAAACCTAAAATGCTTACGTTTTTATGTAGAACTTGTGTGTTGTGGGTGGGTGTGGGTGTATCATCAATCAAATAATAAGATATCAAAATTCATCGATAACAATTCTTTCAACCAAAACAATGACCCAATTTCTTATTCTTAATAATCTATTGCAAAGACGAGCGCTTGTGATAATTAGTTACAGGTTAGAAGTTCCAACCGCATTCTCTAACAAGATGTGCCAAATTATAACCTGAAGAATGTCTTCAGTTGATGAGGAAGCTTCCAGCTTTGTACTCCAAGACTTCCTGTACCTCTCTGTCCAAAAAGGCTGCAGAGCTTCTTGAGGAAGGGTTACCTACCATCCATAGCCAAACGCTATCAATGAACAAGAAACAAACAATAAACAGCAACCCAATCTGAGCAAACCTCTCGCGTTCAATTTAACATGACCATGTCAATGTCAACATGCATGCATTTTCTTTTAAAAAATAATTCATTGTTTTATGATTAAAATTGTAAGCTAGTGGGTCTCTCACTCTCTCGACTGTGGATTCCTCCTTACTCTGGAACTTCAACTACAACTTCTACCTCTCCGATGTTCAGGGTTTATGCTCCTATGTTCTCAATCACGGCTTTGATGATGACTTCTCCTGCAGTAGCCATGATTCCTGGGTTTTCATCTATGACTTTCATGATGATTCATGTGTTTTCTGCTACTCGCAATAGCCACCACAATTGCAAGTATTCTTTTAATATCTAACTATCAACAAAAAATTGTATAAACTACGACAATGGGAGCTGGAACGAAGACACGAGAAGGAGAAGGCAACCGAGTGAAAAGAGAAGTGGGAGACGGGATCTGTAGGTTGAATCAGAAAACTACCACTAATCTGTAATTTGCATCATTGATTTATTTTTAAAAAAAAATAAAAAAAATGGCTGAGATGTATTAAGTATTAACATGACATGGTCATGTTATATTGCTACATAAGTGGATCCTAATCCTCTAAACAACTAATCAGGAATTAGTTATATCTAACTACTCCATAAATCATAGTCAAGAAAAATTAAATAGATTGTGTCACCTCAACATCCGACAACAAGATTTTGAGCAATCTCGTCCTCAAGGGAGAAACATGAAAATAATGAGTGCCCATGTTAATCTTGCCTCCAGAGCGAGTAAGACATTCAGAACTAGACTTGCTCTCACTAGTACTGGAAGTGAAAGATTTATAGCATGAAGGACATGTCGTTCCTCCAAAGAAATAGACATGATGACACAAATAACACATGGCCAGCAGTTGGTTGCACCTCTTCTGCCCAGATTGCATTCCACATAATACTGAGGAATTTAGGCATTCCTTTCGCATCCAGTTCTCGAAGTCACAATATCTCATGACAGCATCTTTGTTATCAACTTCATTTCTTCCAAGATGAACCATAAAAGATGTCGATGTCTCTGATGCATCCAAATCATCAATGCATACAGAAGTAGGACAGCAAATATTAGCACTGCAATCTTTGTTTGTAGCCATTTCAACAGCTTCTGTCTCTAGTTTCTTGACAGTGTCTCCATTTTGCATTCTCATGTCGCAATTCTCGATATTTTTTCTTAGAGATTTCTTGAATGACACCTCAATTCTTTTCAACATCATATGCAAGTGCGACTCTCTGGTCCCACGTATGTCCAATGATGCCAACAGAGAATCAAAAACCTGCACATAGAACAAACACGGTGAAGAAAACCATCAGAAAACAGAATAATATCTAGGATAAACAAAAATGTTCAAGTACAAAAAAGAATTGATTGTAGCATTCATGAGAATGAAGGGGAACCGAAGTGTAACTGTTGGAGTTTCTGTTATCTAACTAGAATATGGATCCATGTCACAGGTTCTTGTGGAATCATCCAAAAATGCAAGGTAAGGCTGCCTACATTGGAGCCATAATGGGTCCGACCCTTCCTTGGATCATGTCATGACGAGAGCTTTGTAGCACCATGTAGAATCCAAGAGAATTAGACTCTATTTCTAAATGCTCGGATATTGCAAAACTTGGATATTATTATGCAAACTTCGTTGCAGTAGATGTGATGACTTCCGCATGCAAATTTTGCCTTAGCTACGTGAAGCTTGACAACGTAAAGACTTAACATAAAAGATACTATTAAGAAAATCACACAAAGACCACTTGGAAATCATATAATGAACTAATGATCTTTAAATATCAGCTCAGCCTGATAGAAGTAATACCTCTTCAGAATCAATCAGCTTCCAACAACCGACGTGCAATTCCACAAAAATCCTGCCACAACCTGGATCATTTTGAGAAGTAGATGTAATGAATTGCCAGTATCGATTACGTCTTCGATCCATACCAAGAGGCAATGATCTATACATGTAAGTTTGCTCCGCCAAGTGACCAATGTATGATTTTAAACTTGACCTTTGTTTTTCAGCAGCATATCCATATAGTTGAAAAGAATTATTATCCAGGCCAGTAGGACAATCTCCGCTCTGCTTGACGACTTCTAATGAAGAACTCTGAAGATTATTCTGATTTTCCTGTAGTGCATACATCTGTTCAAGCTGGTCACAGGGAGTAAATAAAGCTAATTTTTCGCCATCAACAGTCAGCAATGGGAATCCTTTACCCTCAACTGACGGAAATGTAACACGTGTTTCATTCTTGTTGCCCAAATATGAGACAGGCTGCATCTTAACAAAACAATCCTCTTTGAATCTACATTTATCAAGCTGTGCTTCAGCCCAAATTTGTTTCTTTAAAGCATTTGCAGCTTCTAGTCGTTCCTGCAACATTGCTTGTTAGAAAATCAAACACACAAAAATCACAACAATGAAAAATTAATGTTTAAGGTATGAAACTAAAAGAAAATACCTCAAGTACAACACGAATAGAATTTCCTTCAATTGCTACACCAATCAAAGCAACTAGAGCATGGAGACGCTCCTCTACACTAAGGTCCGAGTACTCCCCTCTGAAAGCCCTTCTACCCATGCTTCAACTGGAGTGTTTTCATCAACATCCATGCCTTCCAAAATAGGATTAGCCACGCCATTAGCAATTTCCCTAAAAGTACGAACATCTTCATGTTGGTTGAAGCTTTCAGAAACAGTTGAAGCTAAATCCTCATCCACTTTCTCAAGGCAAGTATCAGGAGTTTGCAAAACCTCACCAGTGTCCTTGCCACTTCTTATTAAGTTGTGTGCACTAAATTCCTCAGAATTTGAGACCTCCTTTTTTGTATTTGTTTCAGCTCCTAAATCATCATTCTCAGGATCTTCTGCCATTTCACTTTCAGAATCTTCATCCTTCTCACCATCATTAGCTTCTTCTATACCCGCAAATCCACTTTTGAATGTTCTGATTCTCTCCCTGGCAGCTGAAAAAATTGCTTCGGAATCAGCTGGGTCCTTTCTATATGCAGGACTAACACAATATGTTGAAGGAGCTGTTCTTTCAAATAGTTTTGTATCCCTAGATAGAGCAGAAGATATAGAAGCCTCTGGTGTTTTGCTTGTGGTAAGATCCCGAAGTCCTGATTTCTGGATAAACAAAAAGAACTTGATGAGAAAATTTAAAAATTATCACGGAGACAATGAATTGGGCTCATAGTAAGAATAGGTTTTACCTGAATCTTGTCTGCAACTTCCAATATATTGAGGCCACTGCTTCCTTCTAGAGAGAGGACATGAAATGCAGCATATTTAACAGTTCCAGGCGTCAATCGATGCCTTCTTGGATTAGATAATCCCTTCTCTTGCATAATAGCAACAGCATTTTCAGCAGCGGCTCCACTGCGTAGATTAGAAATTATATCTTTACCATCATTACCCTGCACTTGGAACCCAGAAGGTGGTATAAAAGAAGCACAACAACAAAACTAAAGAAACAATTAAAATCACAATTTTAATAAGAAATGCCGAAAAATTATTTCCAAAATTCCAATGCACGCGCGTGTAATATGATTATGAACACAATCAAGTATTCACAAACATGACAAATTATGTATGTGCATAAATACATCTATCATTCATCTGAAAGTTACAGAGTAATTTCCTCACAATTTTCCTGTTGTGAAAGGGAGGAGGACAAGTGAGTTGAACCATGTTGCTTCCAAACACCCAATTCAAAAAAAAAAAAAAAGGCTAAACATCCTTCATTTTTCGTTGTTATACATTGTATTTGATTGCATAATATAATAGTAATACAAATGCATAATTGGCTTTGTTGCAATACAAGGTGTTTATAACATGATGATGCAAGCATGCAGCCCAAGTAGGGTGCACCAGTACATATGACACAGCCAAATCGATTATAAGGAGAAATTGTTTGGAAATGTATTTATTATTAATAAAAAACAATATCTGGGTCACCCAATTCTGACATCCTTTATTTACACTTGAAGGAAAAACATAATATTTATGCACAATGGACTATAAATTTATAATGTCAGATGATTTCCAAAGCTTTAACAAAATTTTATAATTAAATGCATCATAAATTATAAAGTTAGGGACTATAGATAATTTCCTAGAATTTGGAATTTTTCCGCATCTTTTTGTGCAAGTTTAACTTTTAGACAAGCCACTTGTTTAGAAGATGAAAATTTCACATGAATGTTTGTTAAGGATAATTTTTCATTACGGAATTCACGAAATCGAGTTAGTTAATGCAGCAGGTACTTCAGTGGTGATAATAGATTATTCAATTCAGGTTTCACAAAATGCAAACTCTCGAGTAAAACAAGTTAATTATTGCAGCAGGTAACTACAATGGATGACAACAGATTTCCAATTGAACCCATTAGTGATGAATGAAGAATATATAAAGTACCTCATTGTTATTGCAAGGATACATCTGTTCAATATTCTGTTTCTTCAATTGAGGCCCAAATCCAGCTGACAAAGCAAATTGTCGCAAAATCTCTGGCCATGTTAATGGATTTAAATGCTGCTGCCAATTTCTTATATCAAAACCCCATATATACGCCTGACAGTACATTCAAGATAACATTTATTAGTTTGAGGACAGAACAAAGAAAGTATATTTAAAGATGAAAACTGGAAAGATAAATAGATTAGAAAACTTACCCCTTTAACTACCTGTGGATGCCCCCCACCAGAGTTGGCAATACTGTTTTGGTTAGTTCCTAACCTAGCAGAGGGTGTTCTTGCAACATCTTCAATATCTTTTATAATGGATCTCAGAAGAGCAATATGGATCTCACCTAATAACCTAGAATCCTGCAATATTAAGAGACAAAACGTCGGGCCTTTGTCACAATTCACAAAGCACTGTTATCAATATGCACTAGTATGTCTAGGTTCACTGTAAGTATCTACTTTAAGGGTGTCACGCAAATATAGTAATTAGAAAAAATTTCTCTTGGTATTCATTATATTGAGTTCATGGTGTAGTTGAGGCTCGGCTTTTAGCATCCACTTCCCACAGCTCTCTCTGATCAAGCACAGGCCAATGAATAATTTCAGGATAAACAAGACCTTGGATAGGGACCTTAAAGATAACCAAAGCTGTAGATTAGAATACTTACATAGTCATGAAAAGCTTGTATAAGTTCATCCAAGGTAAATGGCCATATTCCGAGAACATCAGCAAAGGTGATCAAAAACCTCCAAACCTACATAGAAAGCATTTCTATTCATCATAGCTGAGAAAATTTTGTAAGCCATATATAGTAATACAATAGAAGAAACAAGTTTATACTTTGAACAATTTAGTGCAGCTTCGTTGTTTGAAGCCGTGATGATAATATAAATTTCTCCAAACGAAAAACTTATGAACAATTTAGTGCAACTTCGTTGATTGAACTTTGAAGCAATGATGATAATGAATTTCTCCAAACGAAAAACTAAGCATGATGATGACTCTAAGATGTTGAGCTTAACTTCACAAAACCGCCTCATAAGGTGAGGGTTGTCCATTCATTAGAAACATTTTCTAGACCTTATCTCTTGTCAGTATGGGACTTGGGTTTCTCGGAATACACTCTCTCTTTCAATACTATTGGGCTTGGTGTGTGGATAGTATGGTGGGTGGCCTGATGGATCTAGGATAGGATTTGATTAGATTAGATTTTGAGTTTAACTCAACCTCACAAAACCGACTAGTGATGGGCAAGTGGGTTAGAGAGAACACAAAATAAAATATAACTTTATTTCCAAAGTGGTGAAGTAGGTCAAATGGTTCAATAACAATACATTTCAATAAAATGTAAGACCAACCAGAAAATAACGTCAGCCAGTTGCCACAAGATAATGCACTATCTGCAACATATTTGAACCAGAAACCAGAACTATGTTACAGCTTTTGCATTGGTGAAGGGAGATAGCTTTTCACAACTTTGATAACGTGGTGGGCTTTCAGGCAGTAATAAAATCAATGCCTGACCAAATTCCATCTGCCAGTCAGTAAAGCATCCCCCAACCCAAGACAAAACAAACACATAATAGGTTTGACCAAAAAAAAACACATAAATAGGAAAAACATCATACCATCAGAAGGTTTCCTACATTCTCATCAGAATCTGACCAAGGTTGACTTGAAAAGGCTCTTTTCAAATGTACACACTTGGGTGGGAAGGAAGTCCGTCCATCTGAAAAAACAGTGCATGTTTGGTTTCCATGAATGTTTAAGAAAAAATCACTTTTTAATATATATATATATATATATATATATATATATATATATATATATATATTCACACATACATACATAAAACTCTACTCAGATTTTGATTATAAGCTATTTTGGTCACAGAAAAAGCTAATCAGTACATCAAATTCCTTGAATGGGCTTATCAAAAAAAAAATCCATGAATGGTTGAATGCCTTGAGATGAGAATTCAAGACTTCAGCCATTAGAACCAGAGCTAAACCATAAGCAGAAAAAATGTGCATTTGGGGAAAACAACAGGGTAACCTGTTACAAGGCTAACCAACCAAGTGGCATGTGTGGCCAACAGCGGATCCAAATATAGTTTAGGGGGTGCACCTGCACCACATAAAATTTAAATTTCTCATTTATTCCACAATAAATTTTGTTTTGACCACTGGCCCAAACCCTCAGTCAAACATTGAGCACAAAGTAGGCAACGGGATTTTTATTTTCTCCCTAAAAAATAACAATTACAATATATATATAGGTACCTCTTGTACGGTTTTAAACATCAATTACAATACAATCTCCTTCTTACAGCAACATTGCTCTCAATATTCTGCTATTGATAGTTTCTGTTATTCTTAGAAGTTTCAGTTATTTTATGATGTTATTTAAGATTTGCTTAATAGATTCTGTCACAACTGTCAGTTATAAAGGAATATGTCAGTTGATCTGATCTATCAGACTCGCATCTGAGCTTCCTCCCTCATACAGTTATCTCATTCTCTCTCTCTCTCTCTCTCATGTGTTTCTTTCACTTTCCATCATTTTTTATCACTTTCTTACAAAACATAAGAATTGCCAAACTGTACAATCTTAAGGAAGCAGAACAAGATAGCAAACACAAATAAACAGAAAATTTAAGTCAAATACTCAAATTATTCACCTCCAAATGATTCAAGGTTTTGCATCGTTTCATAGTCAAGAGCCAGTATTGAAGATAGCCCCTTCTTTGATGCAGCTAACTCCATGAGTTCCAGACATTCATCTTCAATAAGTTCCATTGATTCTTTGGCCATTCTGCGGGCAATTGCTCTCTCATTGGCAGCTTTAATCCTTTCTGCCTCTTTCTCCCTACGTAGTTGTTCCTTCTGTCTCAACTTCTCAGCCTACAAGAACAAATAACGAATAACATAAGCATAAATTATTTTCAAATAACATATCAGTGTAATTGGCAGAACAATCTTACATACTCTGACTGATTCTTTCTGCAAAAACTTCTCCCGGCGCTCTTGTTCACGCCTCTGCTCTCTTTGGAGCCTCTCCTCCTCTTGCTGTCTTTCACGAAATAACCTTTCCTCCTCCTTCTGCCTTTTTCACGGTCTTGCCTCTCCATCTCTTTCTTTATTTGCTCCTCCCTCTTTATGTATTGAAAAACAATATTAGCAATGGATTAAGTATACTCCTCAAAAGTGGAAAATAAATGGAGACTGTCTCGCACCTTTTGCCTTAGAATATCCTGTTTTACAAGCTCTTTTTTAATTCTTTTCTCATGTGCTTCAAGTTCCCGCTGCATTCTAGCCTCTTCATTCTGAAAACAAGACAAGTCAATGAGCAACCATTCTACAGTGATAAAACATGTTGTGATTGAATGATACAGATACCTTTCGCTTCTTTTCAAACCTTGAAAGTTCCTCCTCATGGATAACCCTCCTATCAGATGGCACTAAAGGGCTGCCGATCAGAGTTGGGTGAGCCCCCCTATGAGTGTCGATAACTGCATCAACAAATGGGTTCTTTCGTGAAACATGATCATTCACTCGTGGAGTAGAAGGAAAAAGTTGATTCTGCCTACCTTGCTGAGACAAAAGATTTAGACCAGGTATCTGACCTTGAATTCCATACCCATTAGGTGCAGGTTCATTCACACTAAGGAAAGATTTCCCATTAGATAGTAAAGCCCTAGAATGTGGAATGCCATCAAGAGAACTATAGTGGATATAGGGCGTAGCTCCCTCGTATGTTTCATTTCTAGCAGCTGGCTGCTCTGGAATAAATTTATATTCATGGAGAGACCTTGAAACACCCTAGAAATTGAACTCCTTAGCCAAGAGATAAAGATGCATAAAAACTGTTTGTTCACACATGATAAAGTATATTATTATAATAAATGACGGGAATAATGAAAAAGATACAGATAAAGCATAATATTTATTTGCTATAGGTGTAATGAACAACTTTTAAGGTAGTGGTAGTACATTATTCAACACATTTCCTTAAACTTATGCAATAAAAAGAAGAGAAAAAAGCATAAAAGAAAACTAACCTTATCCAGATGTTCATAAATTTTTGCTTCAAAAGGCCTTCCAGATTGCCCGTGTTGTTCCATTGTCATGGCCCCTGGAATAATACAAGGCACTGCTGAGGATTCGATAGCATTAGTGCTTAAAGCCATGCCAACTAAAACAAGTTAACCAAACTTCTCTCGTGCACAACATAGACAATAACATCTAGTGACCTAATTACAAAATATTGATAAGTTCAAGGACTCAATTATAGTTTTTTTAAGTTGAAGGACTTATTTAGAAATTCTCAATTAGTTCATGAACTTACAGAGTAATTAAACCTTTTAGGGTGATTGTGATTGTTTAGGTTTTAAAAAAACAATTTTTTTTAAAAAAAATCACATTTTTTGAAGAAAATCACATTTCTAATTATTTTGAAAAGCAACTCAAAGTAGCTTCTAAAAAATGCTATCATTATAAATTTGTAACTACCTTTTTAAGATAAATAAGTTCTGCTTGACATAAAATATCTAAAAAATAAAGCACCTACTGACACAATCTTAAAATCACTTTTTTTAAAAAGTTAAACAAACTAGCTGCCTATACTAATCCAACATTTCAAATATCTTGTGTGACCTTGAACACACAATCGGGGTTGAAATTCTTAAGTCTCGGTATTATTGAAAAAATTACTATTTAGTTAAACATCAAATCAAAGCAACAATATGAG
This sequence comes from Oxytropis ochrocephala, assembly GCA_020916435.1. NCBI lineage: Eukaryota > Viridiplantae > Streptophyta > Magnoliopsida > Fabales > Fabaceae > Oxytropis > Oxytropis ochrocephala. The sequence goes on from CM037094.1 coordinate 91,951,695, forward strand.
TCTATAGTTCTGTTCTAGAGTGGGCTCAGGGCCCAATGCAGTCCAATATGGCCCAATAACTATTACTATAAATATGGCACGAATCTCAAGAAGTTAGGTACGTCATTTATTACTATTCACTATTCATCGCTTTGCTCATTGGCGACTTGGCGTCGGAGTGCTTACGCAGTACCACCCGCGCGGCCCCGCATCCGCACACCAAGACATCCAAATGACCGAGCTAAGGAACCACATCAAGAATATATCTATCGATCGAGTACGATCATTGGCGACCACGTGTGGGAGCGAATTGAACACTTCCACCATGCACCGAGGAGGCACGCCACACGAGCCTCGCGTCGAGCGGCCGATCCTGCGGGCGAAATGCAATCCTCAAGAAACTCCCAGGCGCCCCACAAACTATCCATGAATCACGGGACAACCTCGCCAGAACCTTCCAGACAAGGCGGCCGAGGCCAATCTTGGAGCGAGATACCGCAGCCCAACTCAAGCAAAGAATCGCCGCCGAGTTGGTGGCGCGGAATTGATGCCCTCGTGCTCGAGCATGTGGCTCGAGCTTTCTTACTGATTCTCGCAGTAACAAGAATCAAGTCATTCTTGACCGTGAAGCGCTTCTTTCTCACTATGAAAGGGATCCATCCCGCCGCGCCCGCGTGCGCGAGGCGCGAAGGACCCTCAGACAAGTGCGCCTTCCCAAAAGCATGCAACTCCTCCCGGAAGGAACGACCGACCTTTTCCGTGGTGGGCTCCTAAGACGCCGATCCCCGGCCAGCAGGTCGTGGCTGAAAGCGTCTCCCACTCGCAGGGCGTGCGCGAGTCGCGCTCGTGTCTCACGACCAAGATTATGAAGACTCCGGCCATAATCCCGAATCGACCGCTCGCTAACTAGGTATTCTCGGCCGAGTCATCCGGTTTCGCAAGTCAGAAGTTTGGCCGTGGGATTCGTATGGCGAGTTGGACAACTACCGAGACAAAGACGCATCCCACCTGGCCGAAAAGACATGCACACGAGCGAGATAGAGGCGGTCGTTCCGCCCCTCTCCTTTGTATGGCCACATGACGGGCGCTACGAGTACCCACCAATGAAGTACATGCATTACTGACCATATGGGTCGGGAGAGTTAGCGGCCAGGACATGGGCCTTTCTCGCGGAAATCAGCGTTATCGAATTCCTAGAGATTCCCGTGAGAGTCGCCGGATTTTCGTCAAAAGAAGTTCGAGCACCGCACTGCCCGAACACACCCATCGCGCAAATCTACACGGATTGCGTAATAACGAATTTCTTCGAGGTAAAGCGCCCCGACCCGCTCGTTCTCAAGAAGGGGTCGGTTCACGAAGAAATATTGCAGATATCACAGAAGCGCGGCCACGATACTAACGAATGCATGGCCCCGAAGGATGACATAGAAAGCCTCATTCAAAAAGGGAAGTTAACAAAATATGTCGCAGGTTAAGGAAACGATCGATCCGAAGAGAAGATAGAGGTCGAGACGGTCGCTCAAAAGATAAGCGCGTAACCACTCAGCGATTGAAGTCGCAGCGGAAAAGAAACTTCGAGGAGGGCGTCGCCAGCGATCCAGAGGGTCGCAGGTAGTTATGGTTATCCACACGAGGAAACCCTTTGGATCGCTGATTCCAAAAAGGCAACCAAGAGAAAGTGGAACGAAATTACGATGGTCGGTCTTCTTCTTGGCAAATGCGACCAATCTCCAATGCATCGCCAATTTCTTTTGGAGATGAAGATCTACTCGATGGGCGGGTCAACGATTATGTTCCTTTAGTCGATCTCTTTGTTGCATGGGAACTCAAGTAAGGAGAATCTTGGTCGACGGGGTAGCTTTCGGCAGATATCATGTTCAAGAGTTGGTCGACAAATTGAGCATCGCATCAGTAGCGAAATCATCCTCGAACGACCGACCCTTTAACCGGTTTTAATGGAGCGATCACTTACCCGCTGAGGACCTTGGAGTTGCTAGTCACTTTGGCGGACGACGCCAATGGGGAGCACTTCTACTGAAGCGGGCCAGACGACGTTCTTAGTATTACCCATCAAGTCGTGTTATCACCGCATCATCGTACCGCCAACGTTGGGGAAACTTGAGGAGGCGATCGTGTCAATCGTCCATTTAAAAATGAAATTTTATGACAAAAATGGTCGTCGCCACACTTAGCGGCGGATATGGAAGCGCCAAGAAGAGCCACTACATTTATCGGGACATACGCGACGCTCAAGGCATTGGATCCAACCTCGAGTTCGGTGGAAGGACACCAAGTAAACTCGGGTGATTTAGATGCCCGCCATGACCCGGATAAGCGACCGGAAGAGGGGACGATGAGTTAGCCCGTGAGCTAAAGAACAAACTCAAACGACGTAACCCTACGGGCGGTTTCTTGATGTTGATTAGGTGATGACCCAACCAAAACCGTGAAAATGGGGCGACCTTCCCGAGCGAGTCGAGGCGCAGGACTTGTCGCTCATTCTCACGAGTAGTATGCCGATTTGTTCGCCGCAAGCATCGATATGCCGGGAGTTCCTATGGAGGTCGCTTGCCACGGCCTATCGATCGATGCAATGCAAAGCGCCTGCCGCTTCAGCCAACGGAAAAGCGGACGCGAAGAAGAAAAGCTAGAGCGACGACCAGCGATTGACGACTTGATCAAAGCGAACTTTGTGGAAGAGATCAAGTACACTACATGGCTTTCAAACGTCGTGTTGGTAAAAAGAAGAACGGAAGTGGCGAATGTGCGTTGATTACACCGACCTAAATAGGGCGTGTCCTAAGGACGCATTCCCTGCTCCTAGTATTGATAAACCGTGGACGGCGCTCGGGATACAAGTTGCTCTCTTTCTAGACGCATATTCAAAGCTACAATCGGATCGCTATGCACCTCGGGATCGTCATAAGACCGCTTTTATGACCGACCGAGGTAACTTCGTTATAAGGTGATGCCTTTTGGTTGAAAAACGCGCCGAGGCAACCTACCAATGGATGATGAGCAAAATTTTTGAGAAGCGGTCGGTCGGGTGGCCGAGGTCTACCTCGACGATATGATCATAAAAAGCGTGTCGGACGATCAAAGACATCGGCGACTTAAAAGAAGTTTTGAGGAGGCGAGAAAGAGCTCACTTAGTGAATCCGAGAAGTGCACATTTGGGGTGCGCGGTGGAAAATTCTTGGGTTTCCACCTCACGGAGAGGAATCAAGCAAATCGACAAATGCGGGCGGTCGCGAAATGAGGCCGCCAACCACAAAGAAAGAAATCCAACGGTTGAACGGCATGGTCGCCGCGCTCTCCGCATTCATACCCCAATCGCTTGCAAGTCGCTCCCTTGTTCAAACTTACGAAAAAGGACGTTGATTTTGAATGGACGGATCGGTGCAAAAGCGTTGGGCGACACGAAAGCGGCGCCACCAATCCGCCCGTCATGACCAAGCCGCTCCCGAGACACGCTATATCTATATCTTGCAATTACGGAAGAAGCTTCAAGTGCGCCGCCTGGTCAAAGAAAAGCGACACAAAGCGAAACTCGTGTACTTCATTAGTAAAGTCTTGCAGGGGGCGAAGCCCGTTATCAAAGAATCGAGAAATTGACTTTCGCATTCTCGGTAGCACTCGCGAGTTGAGACCGTATTTTGTTGCACATCAAATAGTGGTGAGAACCGATCAACCAATACGATGTGATTCTCCACCGACTGATTTGGCGGCGCATGATCAAATGGGCCGTGAGAGCTAAGTGAGTTCGAATAAAGTTTGAGCCAAGATCGGCGATTAAAGCGCAGATTTTGGCCGATTTCATAGCCGTGAGATGACCCCAGTCCCCGAGCGACCATTCTATCACCACCGGACGTTACACGCCGATGGCTCGTCAAAACCCAAAGCGAAGTGGGGCGGGTTTGATCATCGAAAATTCTTCAGAGCAGTCGTGGAAGTTGTCACTTACGTTCGCTTTCCACACTTCAAACAATCAGCAGAGTATGAGGCTTGTATAGCAGGGTTATTGCTAGCCAAGGAGTTCAACGTTGAACGGGTGGAATTGCACTTTGACTCTCTTCTGGTCGTTTCCCAAATCAAGGAATTGTATGATACCAAAGACGAAGTGTTGAAGCATTACGAGGGCTAAGGTAAAGGGTGGAACCGAATAAGTTCGACCGGTTTGAGTGAAACACGCCCCAAGAGGCGAACGCCCGAGCGGATATTCTCTCGAAATTGGCGCACTCAAAGTGCGGGAACCACAGAAGTTTGATCCAGAGACCTCACTCGGCCGAAGCGTGGCGACAAGGTCGACAAACCCGTTGCCATCCTCTGCGATTGACTTCGAAAGAGATTGGACCACTCCCATATTGCAATATATCTTGAGCAGTGCAGAGCGACGACGAAAAGGAAGCAAAGCTCTTAAGCGTGGCGACAAAGTACTCCGTTGTTGAAGGAAAGCTTTATAGAAGAGGTTTCTCTTCTCCACTATTGAGTGCTTGCGCGCCGCGAAGCGGACCACGTTTTAAGAGACATTCATGAAGCGGTTACGCGCGATCACCGAGGAGGTCACTCCATAGCAAAACGAGCTTTGAGAGCCGGTTTTATTGTGACCATGGACGAGGACGCAAGGAATTTGGTCCAAAAGTGCAACAAGTGTCAAATTCACGCAGACGCTCATATCGCCCCGCTCCGAATCTGCAGAGCCTCACTCTCCTCGCCATTTGCATGGTGGGAATGGATCTTCTCGGACCGTTTCCACCGCTCCGGCAATTCAAATTTTTGATCGTAGTAGATTGATTATTTCACCAAATGGATAGAGGCCGAGCCATTAGCGACCATCATCACCGCGCCAAAGTGACCAAGTTCTTGATCGTAATGTCTTAGCCCGCCGGCGTTCCCCAACAATTGATAACAGATAACCGGACGCGGTTTGCAGACAGAAATTCGGAGAGATGTTGGCGCACCTAGGTATAAAGCGGTGTTTCACCTCGGCCGAGCACCCGAACTAACGGCGGTAGGCGGCAGCAGCGGGTCATCTTGCGAGGATTAAAGAGAAGGTTAGAGCGAGCGCGGAAATTGGGTAAGAGCTACGATCGGTGCTTTGGGCATATCGGACGACCCCTCATTCGACAACAGGCGAGTCGCGCTTCGTGTTAGTCTACGGTATTGACGCGGTAATCCCAATCGAGACGGGCGAGCTAGTCGGAGGCGACCAATCCACCAACCGCAGCAGAAAATGGCGAGCCACCAGAGAAGAGCTCGACTTAGTAGGCGAACTACGAACCAAAGCTTCTCTCAAAGAACAATTAGTCAAGGAAGGTCGCGCAAGATATAATCGCGCGCGCAGAAAGAGAATTCTCAATCGGCGGCTCGTTCAAAGCGGGCGGGCGTTGGAAAACGGGCGCTCGCAAGGGAAACTCACGCCAAGTGGGAAGGTCCTACCGCGCGTCATCAACAAAACGGCGAGGAGCTTACGAGTTAGAGACCATGAATGGGGCGACCATACCAGAACATGGGGCGCCGAAAAGGCGAGGAAATACTATGTTTAAATGCAAAAATGTATGGAACGACCGGAAATCAATGAAAAACAGTGGCGCTCTTTTTCCCACTCCGGGTTTTTTACAGAGGCGACCTTTAAAAACTTGTGTTAGTTATCTCATGCACGATTGTATGGCCGGCCGCTCACCATGCGAGTAAGTAGCAACAGAGCGACCGAGGTGTCACCGAGATGACACTAAACGCCATCGAATCGAAAAAGCAAGCGCTCGAGTAGCGCCCGCAAAACTTCAAAAATGTGCCATCGAATGGTTTATAGCAAGCCGCCCGAGTAGCGGCTCAGAAACTTTAAAAAGATGCCATCAGATGGTTTATAGCAAGCCATTTCCGAGTAGCGGCACTGTAAAATTGAGAAAAAGATGCCATCGATGGTTTATAGTGGCCATTTCGCCCGAGTAGTAATGCACAGAATTTTAAAAAAAGATGCCATCGTATAGCTTTATAGCAAGTGCGCTCCGCGCAGAATGCCCGAAAACCTTAAAAGGTGCCATCGTATGGCCTAAAGCAAGCTGCCGCAAGTAGCGGCCTACAAGTGCCATTGAACGGCCGACACATTCGGATACCACGAAAATAGTGAACATTCATTAATTACCTAAGAAATTTGATTGATTACAAATTTAAGCCAACCGCTCGATGGCGGACAAAATAGTTCATAACATTTGAGCAGCCGCTCGCAAAGGGAGAAAATTCAAAATAGCAAAAGCCGCTCGCAGTGGGTAGGATGAAAACAATGATTAAGACCGATCGGCATTAAAGACAACGACCGCTCACGGGACGACCTTCTTTTTCGACTTTTCGAGGAAGAGCGATCTCTTTGACCGACCACGCAATGCTCATAGTTGACCACGGCCTCATCAACAACCGTGGATGGGTTTACAAGCTTTATCCGTCAACCGCATTGGTAAATTGATACTTGGCGCCCTAAAGCCCCCTAAGACGGCCTCCTGAAGAGATCCCTATACTTATCTCTCTCCTTCTCCACGCTGCTCGTTGACTGGTCTCTTCAAAAAGTAACCCGATCAAACAATTCTTTTTCTTTCTCATTCAGCGCCCGACCTCCTCTTGGCTTGATTTTCTCGGTGACGCGCTTTATCCTCGCAATGATCGATCGCATTGTCCCGAGCCGCCGCGCGCGATTCGAGCGATCACCAAGGCCGCCATCGAATTTTTGACTTTCACGAAGTTTTCGCCGAATGTAGCGACCTTTGGTTCGACCTCTTCGAGTTTCTTGGAAACCGATCTCTTTCTCTTCTCATTTTCGTCGAGGACAACAAAGCGATTGCAGTTTAAACGACTTGTCGGCGGATCGTCTTCAATATAAGAAATTTTACTTAAGGCTCGCTTACCTCTCGAACGATCGGCCTCCCTCGATATTTTGCGAAGAAATGGTCGGCGCGCTTCATCACATCAAAGAATCACCTTAAAAGGCTCTTCCGCGAACGAGCACAATCCTCGCCCCCAGGCCGAAAGCATATCAAGGTTAGGACGACCGATGGAATGACCTTTCGCCGGTGGCCGCTTGTGTTTTTTCTTCTCGCAGGTCGCAATCATCTTGGCGCGCCTCGTTTCGTCGTCTTTTCAATTGTAGTGGTGGGGAGATGACGTTCTGTCGAGGATTGGTCGCAGGTCGTCAGATTAACTGTAAAGGCTCGTTAGCGACCGTTTTTGAGTTGCGTGGCCGTTCCTCGAGGAGAGAGAATTATCCCCATCCTCACCCGACCACCGGGAAAAGAAGTCAAAATCGAACGCCCGCCATTTCATTTTGCAAAAAGCAAGATGCGAGTTAGCAATTACACAAAACAATATTCCAAAGCAAATAAATCTTAAACATCTACTAATAGCTTTGCTTTGCGCCTTTGTGCTACGGCGCCTACTATCTTATTGATTTTAATGCGACCACTTCGACGCAAAGAGCGACACTTTGAGCACGTGGATCGTATCAATGTCCCCAATATTGAGCTCGATTTCCTTAAAAGAATACTCCCGGTTTCTTCAAAAATGGTCATGATGACTGCAGACGGCCAACATGCGGGCGCCCCAAAGATTTTTCCTGTATCAAAGTGGCTATCCCTTTCATCGCTTCCTGCCGTATGAAGCGACCCGAGAAGAAGTCGTTCTTCCACCCGCTTGGCAAAAAAGACTCCATGTACGGCTTGAAAAAGTTGTATTGCGACTGTTCTTTCGAGAGAGCGACCTCTTTGCGGGCCCCTTTGGTACCGTGCTCATAGAGATAGCTCATCTCCATGAGGTAAAAATAGCCTCAATGAGGCCGACCGCCTAAGCATTTGTCGGGGACATCCTCGTAACCTTGCAAGAACGCCTGGCGTTCGGGTTTAATGGGAGGTGCGACCTTAAGGTGCGAAGGACATCGTTGAAATTTCGTAAAGGGAGGACGATCCCCATCCGCTCAAAGACGACTCGGTACATTGTAAATTTTAGCTCATCATGCCGGTCGCTATGTTCTCATCCTTTTTCATGCCTCCACCTTGACGCTACCTTCAACGTAAATCGGGGCAAGTCTTGTTCGTCCGAGGAATGGCGGCGGACTTTACTCTATGATTTCTTAGGATTTGAAACCCAAGAAATATCACGCTCGCGCAGATCAATGCGCTCCGCCCCAAAGCGCGTCTTGGGCGCTACGCACGCTTTGCAAGAAGGCGCTGGATTCTCAACTACCGAGCATGGGCGTTTGGTGGTCGGCGACTTGAGTCTCTCGAAAGAAAGGAGTTCGAACTTTCTCGCAACCTCCCCAGATTTGGATCCACCTCACTCGATCGGACACCCGGAGAGTCGGAAAGACGACATCGAGGTCGAACTCGAAGTTCCGGCGACCCGCTTTGGATTTCAAGACGATCGATCCGGGGCGGAAACGCCGGGTGATTCATCTTTAGAAGGGATGGCGACTTATCTTTGAGGAGAACTGGTGAGCCATTGCTTTAACTATAGAAGCGGCCGTCACGCCAGGAGATGCGCGAAGTTTGTTTCGCCCGGGCCAGAGTAAACTCAGCAGAGGAAGCGGTCCAGATCAAGCACACCATTAGAGGCGGCGCGAGTGCGTCCCCCGACCTGCGCTACCCTCCATTGGTTGGAATGTCAAGGAAATAAGCAAAATTAAAATAAGGGCGTTCGTGTTACCCGCGTGAGGCCGGTAGATGAATCGCGCGCAGGGCACGCGAAAGCCGTGTTCGGAGCGAGCAACGAAGCGCAGAGACAATGAGCCAAGCGAGGTCGTTCTCAAACTTTGAGAGCGAGAGAATGAGTCAAGAGTGAGAGTGGTTTCCTCCAAAACCCCACCACCTTATATAGTGGGCCAATGGGCACTTCAGGCCCAAAAACGAAGAGACGCACCTTTTCACCTTCTCTCATTACTCAGTCAGGGGGGAGCGAAGAGACACGCCTTTGGGAAGCCAAATGTCACCTTGGAATGCGTGAAATCACAACATTAAATCAGCTGTCCCCTCAGCACTCATGACACGAGAAAATAGTCAGGTCGGACGCAATATTTAGGCCGTTCGATAAGCCATGTGGCACTGGGCAGCTCCCGTACCTCGAGGTCGTTCATTTGTTACAACTCAGCTGTTTTTAACATCATTCGGCAAGAAATCAAGTTTTAGCACTTTATCGGCGACCAGCTTGGGGGCAATCGTTTCTAGAGTGGGCTCGGGGCCCAATGCGACCCAATATGGCCCAATAACTATTACTATAAATATGGCACTAATCTCAAGAAGTTAGGTACGTCATTTATTACTATTCACTATTCTTCGCTCATTCACGACTTGGGCATCGGAGTGCTTACGCAGGTACCACCCGGGCGCGTCCCAGATCCAGACACCAAGACATCCAGCGACCGAGCTAAGGAACCACATCAGCAATATATCTATCGATCAGGTACGATCAAGTTCCAAGCTCGGCCAAAATTTGGCTTCCATGTGTGTCTATATAGAGGTTTGGGTCTCTGCAACCATGTCAATTGCATGTTCTTATATTTTCTATAATTGCAACACAACGTACACATTACACACACATATACGGCTTAAATAACTTTCTAGTCCTTGTAACTTACACCAATTTGACTGTAGTCACTATAAACAAATCTTCTTGATTTAAATCCCTCAAACACATGAAAAGCTGATTTTGATCCTTGTTTTTGTTGTAGTCCTATTTATCCATAATGAAATTAATTTTAGTCCCTGAATAAATATTAATTCTAACATGGACCAATTCTACCAAAACAACAAGGACCAAACGCAAATTTCATATGATATTCAATGTTGCAGGGATCAAAACTAATGAGAGGTTTTTTGGGGACCTAACCAGAAAATATTTATATTACAGGGACTATAAGGTTGTTTAAGCCTATGTATATAAACCAACTTATTAAACAAAACAGATAAATCAACTCCTCTGGACCACTAAATTAAAGGTGTTAATCTCTCATTGGAATTCATGCCCAACTAACCCAGGGGAATAAAATAAGGATAGATTTCTCTAATTAACACAAAATGGCCTACCCTTCCCTTCCCACCCTTTTGCTACATCTTTGCAGAAGGCATGACAAAACTTAGGAACATGAAATGCAACTGCAGTTAGGAAACCAAGTTTACCTATTGGTGCACCGAATGCACCCGGCGGCAAGGAATCAAATTCCATCCCCAGAATTGGTCCATCCTCTCTTAATGGCTCCCCCAACTGTCTTTCAACAAATGCAATAGCTCCCATCTCCTCTGTGGCCTGGTGAGATTCATACAATCTGCTGCTATCCATTGCAGGCAGCACTGCTCCCATCCTAGGCAAGGCCATCATCCCATGGACAACTCGCGGCGACTCCAAATGACCAACTGGCCTCAATCCAGAAGCCAAATCACGATCATGCATAACATCAACAACTTCAATTTGCTCAACACCCTTCCCCATTGGAGCTGAAACCGGCTGCAAATTGCTTTGCAGCTTCTCGGTGGCCGCTGCTGCCAGCACAGCCTTCTTGTCCTTCACTCTCCTGTGACAGAACCACATCTTCAATTGACGATCAGTCAGACCCAATTTCACACATAGCTCAGCTCGCAATGCCTCAGAAGGGTAAGGCTCCACTGAACCAAAAAAAGACAACCCCAGAAAACAAAAAATCACATTTTAGCACAAATTCACAATGCAAAGTGGTGCACAAAATATGGTTGAAATTTTTTCACTAACCAGCATATGCTTTCTCCAGAAGCTCCAACTCAGAAGCAGACTTCATTTTGCGCTTGACCTTGTTCTCCCCTTCAAGTAGCTTATTTTTCTTCTCTCCTTCCGAACTTGCCTCCATAGCTGAAGATCAAGCTCGCAATCACACAAACCCCTAACAAATGGAACCCTAAAATCTGAGTTTTCTCAGAAGCGTGAAGTCGGAGTTATTCTCTCTAACATTTCAGCGACTCTCTCTCTCTCTCTCTTTTTTCTGTGAGAATGGAATGTGATTGTGATGTGCGGTTTGATTTGGGGAATAATAAAAACAGTAATAATAATTAATACAAGAGTAGGTAAAGATTATGGAGGAAAATGAAGAAGAACAGAAAAAGTAACACTCTGACATGACAATAATATAATGATAAAAACAGTAACAAAAAGAATAGAAAAAGGATTTTGTAATTGTATGATCTCTGATTAATGAAAGAGAAGTTAGGAACGAACGAAGCAACAGTTCCGCACTCCCCAATCGCTGCCATCGAGTTGATTTGTCCTCTCTCTCTTTTTCACCTTTTTGGATTTTTATGTTTTATCGTAATATGTTCGATATAATGCTCCAGAAGAAAAAGAAAAATGTATAGAAGTGATCAAATGTTGATTCACGAATTAGTGCGGATAGTGGTTTTGCGTGTGTGTGCGCGCGCTGCGTTGCTTTCTCTAGCTTTTATTATTGTGTTTCTGGATGTTGTTGCTGTGATCTTTCGACCTTAACCCATTCGTTTCTTCCGTACCATGCCCATTGCCCACTATTCCGCGCGTGCATTCAACGCTCATCTGTTTACCGTGGGAAAAATATCAAGAATATATATTACCGCGTGTGCCAACTGTCAAATTCATCAATGCTGATTTGATTTGACTCGCGGACATTCTTTTATCCTTTCATCTTTAAATCTTGTTCTTGACTTTTTACTCTTCTACCGTGCCCTTTTTACTCTTATCATAAACTTCTTGTAACAAAAAAAAAAGATTTTTTTTCACAACATCCCCATAAACCATTTAAACCCCAAAATACCCCTTGTTTTTTTTTATAATAAAAAAAATCTATCTACTTAATCTAATAAACTCATTAATCTAATAATCTAATAATCTAATAATTAATCTATTTATACAAACAAACCTCCTATGAAATTATCAATTTAGATCTCTTATTAACAGGACACATATATAATTTAAGGGTAAAAGTGTCATTACTCACTTTTTTTCTCTTTTTCTTCTTACACTCTTTTTCTTACTTTTTTCACTTTTTTTTACACTCTCTTTCTTCCTTTTCACTTTTCTCTTACACTCTCTTTCTTCCTTTTTTCTCTTTCTTCTTACACTCTCTTTCCTCCTTTTCACTTTTCTCCTACACTCTTTTTCTTCCTTTTTTCATTTTACTTTTCCCATAAACAATTATTTTCTTTCTCTTATCACTCACACTAAAAAAAATTATCACCTTAAAATTTTATTTTTTCTCTCCAAAATCGGTTTACACAGTCTATCTTTTACTATATGTTATAATCTAATAATCAACTAAAATAATCAATTGAAACTACGAGATAATTTGCAATAATATATAAAAAAACAGGATAAGCTGCACTAATATATAAAAAAATACGAGATTAATATTTGTCATTGATAATTAAATTTTTTGAAGACTACTACTACAAACCTACTATCTAAAAAATAAGAAGACTTAATGACTATTTAAACTACTTATTAATATTTTAAATAAATATTTCTTATTAATAATCTACTATCTAACTTTTACTATCTACTATAATCTACTAATCAACGAAAATAATCAAATGAAACTACGAGATAATCAAGATCGATATATATATATATATATATATATATATATATATATAAAACACGGGATAACTGCACTAATATATAAAAAATATGAGATTCATATTTGCCATTGATAATTATAATTTTTATGACTACTATAAACCCACTATCTAAAAAAACAAGAAGACTTATTGACTATTTAAACTGATTAATATTTAAAACACACGGGACAAATATTTTTCACTAATACTTAAAAAATGACAATTGTCACTGATATATAAAAAAATACGGGATACATATTTCTTATCTATAATCTACTATTCATCGTTTACTATCTACTATAAATATTTGTCATTAATAATTAAAATTTGTCATTAATAATCTACACGGGATAAATATTTCTTATTGATAATCTTAGGATAAATATTTGTCATTAATAATTAAAATTTGTGAAAACCACTATAAACTTAGCTACTATCTAAAAACAAGAAGATTTAATGACTATTCAAACTACTAATTAATATTTAAAACAAATATTTCTTATTGATAATCTATTATCTTTCTTTTACTACTGAGATAAGCGCAGTGATATATAACAATTGGAACTACGGGATAATTGCAATCGATATATAAAAATACGAGATTAATATTTGTCATTGATAATTAAAATGACAAATAATTGTCACTAATACCTAAGAAATGATTGTCTTGATAATTTAAACACGAGATAAATCGAATCGATAATTTAAAACACATGTGGCAAATATTTGTCACTAATACCTAAAAATGACAAATAATTGCCAATGATATATAAAAAAACACGGGATAAATATTTCTTGTTGATAATCTAATATCTATCTTTTACTATCTACTAATAAACTCAAATAATCAATTGAGACTATGAGATAATTGCACTAATATATAAAAAACACAGGATAACTTTACTGATATATAAAAAAATACGGGGATATATAATCATGATTATATATATATATATATATATATATATATATATATATATATATATATATATATATATATTAGGATAATTGCACTGATATATAAAAAAAACACAGGATAAATGCATAGATTGTTTTTAAATGATACTTTTACATTTTTATATTTTTATATTTGAAACTTATTTATTATCTACTTTAATTGTGTCTTTATTTTCACGGGGTAACGTTCAGACTATTTAAATACGGTCTAAGTTCATTCATAAAAAAAACGCGACGACACGCCGTGCGTATGCACGGGTATCCTACTAGTTATTAATCTAATAAACTCATATGCCAACACTTTTACATTTTTAGACATCTTAAAATTTTGACATTTGTCACAATTTAAGGGTAAAATCGTCAATTACCCACTAAAAGACGAAAAATACAGCATTTTTTGCAAAAGCGTTGTTGTTTCAGATAAAAGTGTTGTTGTTTCTGCAAAAGCTCTACTATTTCTGCAAAAACAAAAACTGTTGTTGTTTCTGTATAAAAGTGTTGTTGATTTACTGCAAAAGCTATTTGCTTTTATCTCTTTTTAAAAAATTCTTTTCTTTATTTTATTATTTTAAAAAACAGTTTTTTTTAAAAAATTCTTTTTCAATTTTTTTCCAGTTTTTTTTAGTTTTTTTCAAAAAATATTAAAACAATTATTTTTGTTATTTACTAAAAATAAATTTGTCACTATTTTCATAATTTAATCAAATTACTAAAATTAGAATAATACGTCTAAAAAATACAACTAAGGGTCCAAAGTCCCTAAAACAGTCACAAGGGTCTCATATACAGCAGGTGGAATGCCCTCGTCTACCATGGCACCCCGGAAAAGTGCAGTTGCTCTCATCCTATCCTCTGCGGTTAGTGGACCAATATTCTCAGCAGCTGCCTCCTGAACTGGAGCATCCTCATAAGGCGGAGGCAGAGCTGGAGTCAGACGGGGAATGGAGTCACCGTTGCTGAGATCCTTCGTCGTGTTTTCCCACCATCTCAGTAGTTTCTATCATGTTATCATTTCATTTGTTGTTGCATTCTGTTATTTTTTTTGTATTAGTTTAATGTCTTTTTTCGTTTCGTCTTTTAAATATTATAGAACACTTTTTTAATTAATGAAAATCTATTTTTAATTAATTATTTTTCCCCAGAAATACAACGTGATTAGATAAATTCGAGGGGGGGTTTTAGGGATTCCCTGATTTACCAAAATTTTAGGTAAATTCGGTTTGCATTTTTCAAACCAAAAATACCTAAAATTCTTGGTAAATCCAGAAATTCCCAAAACACCCTCCCAAGTTTATCTAATCACGCTGCATTTTCGGGAAATTTATTGATGTTAGGGGTATTTTTGTCCATTTTGAGATTTATGGGAGTGGGGGTGTGCCAAAAAAAAACAACTTCTTCATCTTTTTACCTTTTTTAATCACACTATTTCATTTCATTTCATTTTGGAACATTCTTTTATCCTTTACAACATGTTTGTTACGCACTTAAAAAAATAAATGATTTCGTTGATAAATAATTAAAAGATTAATTTGTAGTAATTTTTTTTAAAAAATAAGAAGTTTTTCTTGTTTATGTAACACAATGAAAAATTGCTCTTTTTTTTATTACATTGTAAACTAATTGTTCTACAAACATCCAAACACCTTCATAAAAGAGAAAACTCACAGTGGGCAACTTTATACATACGTTTAGGATTATTCACATTAAACAACTCATTGTCATCATGAACATGAACATGAACAAAAAAGAGCAATTTTTACTATGTTAAAAAGTCTCGCGTCATATGTGATATGACATTAAATTTTTTTAAAGTGAAATACATCTCTCAACTTATAAGTCAGTTTTGTGAAGTTGAGTTAGACTTTAACCACATTTTAAGATGGTATCTGAGTCTACCAATATTTGTTGGGTTACTCGTTGTCGGGTCACTCGGGTCACACTCCAGAGCCCATCCAAGATCTGTTGGGTCACCCGTTGTCGGACCACTTGGGTCACACTTCAGATGTCTATTCCTGGGCGTGAGGGGTTGTGTTAAGAGTCCCACATTGGATATGATATAACATGAAAAAGAGTTTATAAGTGAGAGACATATCTCACCTTACAAGTCAGTTTTCTGAGGTTGAGTTAGACTTTAACCAGATTCTAACATACTATAATGTCCATTTTGATTCTGTTTAAGGGATTTCTATACCCTTACATGATATCATCACCAAAAAGAATGCAAAAAATAATAGGCAGAGGTCTGCCAGAGGACCATTCTAAAATTAATCTACTTATCAGTCATAGAAACACATTTGTAAAAAATTGTAGCCACTAATTAAATTTCAAACTTTATAAATTGTTAATCATTTCAGTCACCCAAATGAGGCATTTACCGTGTGCTACTAGATAAAGAAATGGATTAAACCAATGTATCTCTTGTGTGCAACTAGAGATTAATCTCCAGAGATCTCGAGATTCATTTAAGGGTTGGCCTTTCCCATGAGTGTATTTTTCTATACGCACACCAATCAATGATCGAGCACTCGACCAAAATAGTTATAAACCCAAATATCTACCACTTGTTAATTGCGTGAGAGAGGAAAGCCAATGCCATGTCTTTTACTAGGAAACACAACAAACAAAACACTACAAACAATTCCAATCCCAATAGGCACAGCTACAAGAAGCTCCTTATCTTCCTCAGAAGGCTTCGGAACAAAACATTTCACCACACTTTGATCAAAAGTGCAATAGCAACAAAAACCAATATAGAAGCACAAGCATGGAAGAAATCAAGAAACCTTAGCTTATATTTAGCTGCCTCATTAGCTGGAAGCTTAACTGATGCATCCATAACCCAAAGACCTTTCAATGAAGCAATTCCATATCTAACTTTTCCCCTTTCATCTCTAAAACTATCAGTGAATGAAAGAAGAAAACATGAGAGGCTACAACAAGGTTAAGAGAATTGTTGTCATGACTTTGCTTGTTTGTGTAGGACATTGTCCTCTGTGTGTGAAAGCTGGTGATAGTGTTTGGAATATTAGAACTGTTCCTGTAGGAAGAAGATTTGCTAAATATGCTGTTCCTTTGAATGCTTTTCTTATTGTCTTTTGTGTTGCTGTTTTTGGTGGTTTTTGAGGTGCGTTTTCCAAAAGAGGTTGTTGTTGTTGGGTTTCCATATGAAAGGAAGCAAAAATCTCTAGTTTAATTTATTTTCTGCAAGCTAGTTTTCAGACCTGGTTTGATTAATTGTTGTTCTTGAAAAGTTTATGCCAATATAATAGAAAATGTTGGGTTTTGTTTGTGATGAGGTTTTTGTAGGTTGGTTTTCTAGCTAGCTACACCCTATATTTGCAATAAACATTTGTTACCTCAACCATTTCTTTCAAAAATAAACATAAAACTAATTCTTATAAAATATACCAGGGCTTCAGTAACTGCTATATATGGAACTAATTGTTGTTGCGTTATTTACGGTGAGAAATATGTTACGAGCATAGCAAATGAAGAAAAGAAAAAAAGGAGGTTACATTGTAAGAAGGTTATTTGTTTTGGCTATGCAGTTACTTGCTTTTATTAGGAATTTTACAACCAAAAATTTACATAGTAAAAATACTATTAGTTTTAGTGTGTGTAGAATTTTGAGGAGAGAGAGAAGAAAAATTTAAAAAAAAAAGTTACGAATAACATATTTTTTTGTCAAAATGTGTAACATTTCATTGAAACGGGGCAAAGCCACCAACATTACACACAGCATGTGAACAACACGCTTACAAGCAAAACATCGAACAAGTCCAACACAGGACTACAGTCAAATCAGGTATATGCTGAAACTCCTAATAATAAACATTAATCCTAAAAGCAGCACCTGAACAATTAAAGATCCTCATGAATCTAGTAAAAACGAAAATTAAAAGCAACCTAATGCAGCCAACAATCAGATCCACAAAGCAAAATCGAAGACCGTCTTCACCACAGGCTAGAGCAACCACCACCAGCGATAATTTGCCACAACTGAACATGCTCCACTAGAGAGTCAAAACCATAGGCTCCATAGAGAAGAAGCACTGAATCGCACGAAGTTGTTGTACCTAGGACTTTTCTGTTATACCCCTGTACCAACTTCGCGAGACTTGGGTTTGGCGTTTGGGAGCCTCCATTTATGCATGTTGGTGGTACGGGTTTGCTGGCTGAGAGGTGTTGAGGTCCTGGCCGATCTTGGCAGGGTTGTATGATTGGGGAGATGGGTTTTTAGGGCCCATCGGTGTTGTTGTCCCTCTGCCATGATGTTCCTTAGATCCATGTGGCTGATTGGTGTCTAGTAATAGTACCCTTTGTAACACCCCCTTTTTCACTAACTTCTAGAGAGTGTTACTCTACACTTAATTAACTCCCTTTTTAATTTATACATATTTTTTTCGATTACATTAAAAATTGTTCTATCGCATTCCCTGAATTTTATTTAAGGCGAGGTTCAAGTTATTTATGGAGATAAAAATCGTGATCTCATAATTGTTAAGAAATAAAATATTCAAACGTACTCTATCTATCTATATATATATATGCGTCATAGGGGGGACATCGCCCATGATAGTTATGCCCAATGGGCTTACAAACATCAAACAAAAAGAATACAACTAAATGCCTTTGCAAAGGCTTCAAGTACTACATAAAATAAAACATAATAAAGATAGTCAGCATCACATCATCAACGGATCACTAAAACCACCATCAGAAAGGTCACTAGAGGTGGCAATTGGGAAGGTTCCCATTGACCCTGCGGTACTAGATCCTCGAGATAGATCCTTATCAGGTGCCCCACGTCTAACATGCCCAACTCCTCCCATCTCAACATCATCACGGCGAACATTCTGGCGGTCAACGCGTCAGAAACGAAGCCCTGAGTGCCTAGCCCTAGCCGGTGGTGGAGCCGCCACAGCTTCGGCTAGTCTTATTGCGTTTATCATACGATGTAGTGGTAGTTTAATTACCAAAGTGATGTTACTAGTAATTATGTTCATGGGAATTCCGGCAATCCCATCGATCGTTTTCACCAATCGGTATACTTCAAGATTTGGGTTGTTCCATCCAACTCCCAAACCCCTTTCGCTCGTCTCGAGAAACTCAATCTTGTGAAACCGAAGTGATTCAATCGTCCCTCGTCCACATCAGAAATGTAAGGGTGAAATACTGCGTACACAAGTTTGCAACGCGATGGTTACACAAGTTACACATAATAAATATATATATATATATATATATATATATATATATATATATATATATATATATATATATATATATAAAAACACATGCATTAGTATAATAACTAATATACAAGCATAATTTATCTACTCAACATATTCAATTAAATCAATACCAATAAAATCAATCACTCACAGCCACGAGACATAAGCAACAATTCAAATGAATTCACTCAATGTTAGTTAGTCTGAAATATAAATATCCCACTTGTCACGAAAATCAATAAGGTTAGTCTACTAACAAAAAAATTTATATCAACCTACTCCATGGAGATCTCTCTATTATATTGAGCGTAAGGTCGTTTCAATTTGCCATAACATGATTGTTAATTTGCAATGAGTAGATGTCAATCTATACCCCAACCATTATGGCCCGGCGTTGCACCTTATTATAGATAGTCCTGTACAGTCAGGCTCACCATGTCGGGTAGTACGATTTCCCCCAGTCAGAGATGCTACAACTGACCATTGGTAGGAGTTCGAAACACAAGTGCCCCCAGAAGGTCTATAGTCGACCCAACCGAACCTATCATCGGTCTTATATACTTGATAGTACTATAAGAAACATCTGTAAAGCTTAGTAAAAACATCAGTCTTACTAATCTAATCCATCATCAACTTGACAAATCAGTCCTTAGGATTCATAACAACAACTAGTGAGTTACACCTCAACTTATCAATCCTTATAAGTCATATCCTTAAGTAACATAGAGGCCTATTTCAACCAAATCCAAAATGTACTTAATTTGACTCAATTACATAGAACTTAAACAAATCACAATCACACAAATCACCTAAGAATAGCTAAATAATATATATACAAGCAACACATAATTTGTGCCCATCAACTTATTATTAGTATTTCCCCTTACCTTGAAATTTTTTCAAATGAGTTCGTTGATCACAACTTGCCTCAAACCCAACAATACCTACTTGATCAAAACAATTTAGATTTTAATTCACTTTAATTATAACTACAATATCTACTAAAGTTCTAAAATGGTATTTAAGGCTTCTATTTTCTTTCTTTTGAGGAAGTAAAATGAACCCTAAAAGTTGTTCACGTGACCATGGTTTTGGTCGAAGCTAGTTTTTAAAAGTGAAGTTGGAATAAGTACAAAAGAGAGAAAGAGTTTTAGACTTTATTAGAATAGACCATAGTGATATGAATGAAAGTAGTACATGTTATATTACTGTTTGTGGTGCTATTTGCAGAAGAATAAACGGTCTTTTCAAAAGAAAAGTAACAATTTAGTGTTGAAAATAATAGATCAATTTCAAAAGATGATAATAGATATATACGAGAAAATGAACGCATGTCGAGAGATGAAATGGTTTTCTATTATTTCATTTTTGTTCATTTAGCATACATATCAACATATATATAGCTTTGCTTAAAAGTCTATATATATATATATATATATATATATATATATATATATATATATATATATATATAGTATGAATATATTATCCTAACATCATTTTATTTGTGTTATATTATAACAAAGAATATTTTTAGTGTTTTCTTAAAATCATCATCTTTTCCCGAGAAAGAGGAAGTATTAAGATGATTTGAAAATTTTTGCTAAAAACATTCTACATCTTTGATTTGGGAGAAATCCTTCTATCCCTTTGGGTTGATAGTTAAGCAGTTTTTCTTTGTTTGCAAAGATGACAAATAAAATGATGGGAGTATAGTATATTCATAATTTCAACCGACTCATCTAGTTACGATTACGGTTAAGCATCCGAACCACAACAATAATTCAAACTTTAACCATGGAATTAGATGATTATAATCATCAAGATAATTCAATTAAAAATGAAGAATTAGCTGAATATCCAAAAATTTGGATCAACTAAACAAATGGACAATTCCTGCAGTTCCTTCTAGCCAAATATATAAATTTGGTCTTTTTGATCTCAAATCAAGATATCTTTGTTAAGACCATTGAGCAATTGTTCAAGTTTCGAAAATACTCGGACCATAAGATTATTAAGTAAAAAGATTTACTTCCTTTTAAAGACTATAATTTTATTCATATTGGACTTGTGCAAATTGCCTTTAAACCATTAACTTTCTTTGGGGTTAAATGCAAGTATTCTTGCATATGTTAGAGATGGTAGATGTAGAGATTTCAAGCCTTCTCTAGTTGCTTTAATTGAAACAAGTGCGTGTCATGGACTGTTTATTTTAATGTTTCTCCAAATTTGAGTTTGTCTTTATCGTGAAATATTCTAGATGCTATGCAACTCACTATCAATACTAATGGGTATAATTTTACACGGTAGTGAAGTTATAACAATATGTTATAGAGTTTATTATAAAGTTTTAAATACACTTAATCCAAAGGTTAAGCAAATATCTTTTCAGGGGACAACAACTCTTGTCCAAACTAATTTATTAACTTCTAATATAGTGACCAATAGGTTAATTAAATGGAATGAAATTAACTTTCTGAGTCATGGTCGCTACCACAAGCGATAGAACCTAAACCTATCTTAAATAGAGAGATAGATCGGATTATCCAAACAAATGAAGGGGATATAGAGGTAAAGTTTAATCCTCAAAGGGTTAATAAAATACCAAGAAGTTTTTACGCAAGGCATTACATTAGTGAGTTCTATACAACTCCTAGTGAACTACATAGATCTTCTACTTCTCGTCAATAGAAGAAATAGAGACAGTAGAAAATATTAGAATTAGTGAGAATCAAATTCCACATGGGATATATCAAAAACCCACCCAAAGTAGGGAATCTCCTACTCAATCAGAAATGAGTTTTCATTTATGAGGTACATATTAGATTACTCTCCCGGTAGTGGAATGAGAGAACTCGTTAATGATGAGTTCCAACAGGATAAATATGCCCAATTTAGGGAATGGTATTTTGAGAAATTCTCTCCTCTTGAACTTAATAAGTTTAAGGATGATTATTATGAAGAAATGACTATAAAACAAGATTATATTCCTTTTGTGAAATGGTTTGTTAAGTATTTTACTAATAAAATCAAAAATGAGATTGATAATGAGATTTTAGTTCTTAATTCAAAGAATTGGGAAACTATGAAAGGAGAAAAAAATTAGTAGTATTTTTCCTCCAAGACAACCTATAAATTTGGGTCAAAACGTAGAAGCTAATGCTTTTAATAGTTTACATAAGGTAGAATGTAACCGAGTTACTATCAAAGAATTAAATTCTTTGATAAAAACCTGAGAATTATACAAATGCTTTTCTTAATTGCTTAGGAGATCAATTTATTTCTCTTGAAAAGATTTATCTTCTTTGAAGGAATTATTTGAAAAACAAATTTTTCAACAAAAATGATTTTTGAACAAACAAATGAGTCTAAAGCACCTATGATTACAGAGACTCCTATAATACAACCTCCTTTACCAATAAAAGGTTTCAAAATGGAAGATAATACTTGAATTTATTCATATTTTGCAAGAACAATTAAAGAATTTATCTCTAAGTGTTTTATCTCAAGAGAGTGTTTGAGATAGCTCGAGAGTCCTTACGATTTTAGTAAGGATATTAATAATATTGATGATTTGACAAACATGTTTGCTAACGAGGATATTAACGGGATGTTAATATCGGTCCTATTTATACTTCTAAGGCCATAGAAAAATATTATTATAAGAGGCCTTCACCTCAAGATTTACTTTATGAGGAACACGAACCATATCGTAATTCCTATTCGGTAAAGCCATTTATGAATGGAATATTGATGGCTTAAATGATAAGCAAATCATAGATACGATACATAGAATGATTATGTATTCTCTTTGTTTGTAAGTGACATGGAAATTAGATAGTACAATAGCCTCTTTCATAGCCACTTTGGATTTGTTGGTCAATTAAGAGGTTGGTGGGATCATTATCTTCTTGAAGTTGAGAAAAAGAAATTCTTGATCATAAGAAAGAAATTAAGCTAGAATCTAGTTCTAATAATACTATTGTTAGTCTTTGGGGAAGAAGATGCGGTTTATACCCTCTGCTTATCCATATTAAAACATTTTGTAGGAACTAATGTTCCCATAGGAGAAAAAATAGCTTCTCTTTTACAAAATTTAAGATGTCCATCTTTAACTCATTTTAGATGGTATAAGGATACTTTCTTATCCGGGGTTTTTAGGTTAAAGGACCCCAATTCTATCCATTGGAAGGCAAAATTTGTTGATGGTCTTCCTTATCTCTTTTCAGAAAAGGTTAGACAATCTTTAAGGAATAAGAATGATGGCATAAATATTAATTATGCTGATCTAACATATGGCCAAATTATTAGTTGTTTGTATTAATGAAGGTTTAGCTTTATGTAATGACATAAAGTTAAGAAACCAATTGAAAAAGCAAAAGTTAACGAGAAAAACACCAATTAGGTGAATTACAGTGAACAATTTGCCTTTGATCTAGGAAAAGAGCCTAAAGAAGGCAAGAGAGGCCAAAATAAGAAAGGGAGAAAACCCTTTGATAATAAAACAAAAAATTTTTACAAAAGTTCTAGAAAAAAGAATTTTAAAAGAAAAATTTTTCAAGAAAGAAAACCAAAAGATAAGCCTTTTCAGAAAAAAGGAAAAAGAAAGGCTAAAAAATTAGACATAACCTGTCATAAGTGTGGCAAAATAGGCCATTATGCCAACCAATGTTGGACTAAAAAAGCCTTAAATGAGATTGAAGATGATCAATTAAGGGCTCAATTAGGAAAAGTTTTATTAATTAGTTCTGAATCAGAACAAGAGTTTGATCCTTCAAGTGAAGGTATAGAGTGTATCAATGATACCTCTTCTGAATCATCTTCCACTAACAATAATGATTGTCAGTGTAATGAATTGAATTATTGGAAATCCATTGTTGAAATGAATGGATTAAATGTTCTAACAGGAGAACAAGATGAAGCTTTAAAAGCTTTAGAAGCCATAACTGATGGCAATTTAAAAAGGAAAATGATAGATACTCTTATGAGAGAATATATTAAAAAGGAAAGTCCTGTAATTATAGAGGCTCCTTATCAAATGAGTGAGGTTTTATCTAGATTCCAAGAATCTAATATTAAAGAAACACCAGTTTCTACAACTGATTTAAGAAGAGAAATAAATCTCTTAAAATCTGAAATTACACAGATAAAAAAGAATAATGATGTATTATTCCAAAGAATATCTTCTTTAGAAATTCATAATCAATCGAAGATATCTGCTATAGATAGTCTTAATAAACAAAAGAGATTTGCTCATTCTAGTAGCGATTATTTGTCTATATTAGATAGAGTAACTTCACAAAAATGGTTTGTAAGGATTACTTTAGTTGTTAATAAAAATTTTATTTTAGAAAATGAGATAGCTCTCATAGATAGTGGGGTGATCTTAATTGTATCCAAGAGGAATTATCCCTACAAAATATTTCTCAAAAACTACTCAATCTCTTACCCAAGTGGAGGAGATAAATTACAAGTTAATTATAAACTTTCAAATGCTTATATTTGCAATCAGAATATTTGTTTGCCAACTCATTTTATTTTAGTTAAAAATTTAACTCATAGAATTATATTAGGCACTCCTTTTTTACATAAGATTATGCCTATTAAAAATATTGATCAAAATGGTATTACTACCTTTATTGATAATAAGGAAATTATTTTCAAATTTATTATCGATCCTCATACAAGAATGCTTAATGAGGTTAGGGACATTCTTCTTAATAAAGAAAAACAAATATGTTTTCTCAAAAGTGAAATTAATATATTTAATATTAAGGATCATTTGAATAAGGAAGAAACTAGGAGACAAATTAAGGTTATTGAACAACAATTTGTCTCAGAGGTATGTAATGATCTACCTAATGCTTTTTGGAATAGGAAACAACATGTTGTTGCTTTACCTTATATTGATGACTTTAATGAAAGTCAAATTCCTACTAAAGCTAGACCAGCTCAAATGAATCAAGAATATCTTGATTTATGTAAAAAAGAGATTAATTCTCTTTTAGAAAAAGGATTGATTAGAAAATCTAAATCTCCTTGGAGTTGTACTGACTTTTATGTTAATAAAAATCTTTGAACAAGAAAGAGGTGTTCCTAGATTAGTTATTAACTATAAACCTCTTAATAAAGTTTTGAAGTGGATAAGATATCCAATTCCTAATAAGAAAGATCTTTTAGATAGGCTCAATGATGCCTTGATTTTTTCAAAATTTGATATGAAGTCAGGTTATTGGCAAATTCAGATTAATGAATCGATAAATACAAA